>JASSUY010015021.1:0-28795 GCA_032466535.1 Forpus xanthops
GAGACCTCATAGCAGCCTTCCAGTATCTGAAGGGGGCTATAGGGATGCTGGGGAGAGACTCTTCATTAGGGACTGTAATGAGAGGACAAGGAGTAAGGGGTTCAAACTTCGTGGAAGTTTAGACTGGATACAAGGAAGAAATTCTTTACTGTAAGAGTGGTGAGGCACTGGAATGGGTTGCCCAGGGAAATTGTGAATGCTCCATCGCTGGCAGTGTTCAAGGCTGGGCTGGACAGAGCCTTGGGTAGCACGGTTAAGTGGGAGGTGTCCCTGCCCATGGAAAGGAGGTTGGAACTAGATGATCTTAAGGTCCTTTCCAACTCAAACTATTCTATGATTCTAATGAACAGCGTACTGTTCTACTGAAGGATTCTGGCACCACATGTAAACCTATCTAAACTCTAAACCTAGAATCTGACACACCATATCACATGTACTCAAAATCAGTGCTTTACTACTGTCATAATGGAATATGATAGAGACTGACTGTATCAGATGGCTATATCTACTCTCCGTCAGCAACAGCACACTCTACTAAGGTAAACCAGTAGTATTCAAAATTGCTTTATGTGTACATATATGAAAAAGTTTTAAGTGTATCTGTTAATGGAAGTTTCCGGAGCAATTTCCCCAGCATTAAATTGTAATGGTCACGTGACGTTAAAACAGTTGGACTACCTGTTGTAAGCCACTTGAATAGTAATAGCGGAGTTCAGTTCTGTTATATAATCAGCACAGAATTTTAATTCTCACTTTTATCTACTGGTCACAGCTTCAAGACTAAGAAAACATACAAGACATTGACTTCTAGTTTGAGATGATGGTAAACTTTTCTTCTACACAAGTTTCTTTTACGTTAAAGCTAATGCAAATTTTATGGTGAGTGATAAATATTAGGTTACGTTTTGTATTTCTTGTCAACTCCTTCAGTCAATATCCACCAGGGAAAAAGCTTACTGATACCAGTCTTTTTAAATGGGGGAAGCAATTTTAATACTAGAAACAGCAAAAAATAAAGAGAAAATGGTACAGGAGACCACAAGCTTCCATTTTATGTTCCCCAAGCAAATTATCAAACAGAAAAACAATGTAAATCAGCTACAGAAAAAGAGTGTTGTCATCACATACAGATTGTTTTCATCACACTAGTCTACTTCTAATAAAATACACTTTACTTTCATTGTGTTCCTGTATCTCATCCTTTTTTTCTCCTGACCTGCATCTGCTTTCTTGTTTCCTTATCTTCAAAAAATTTTTGTTATCTCATTACCTTTTTATCTGGACAACCATCGTCACCCAGACAGTTATCTTTTTGGTACTTCCTTTAAGTACTAATCCACTGTTCCTATTGATGAGTGGTGACGAACCATGACTGGTGGCTCCCCAGTCCCTCTCCTGTCTACCACTGACCCCCAGTGGCTACACCTGTATTTGCTCTGTCTCACTGTTTTCGGGTGGCTGCTGCTTCTACTGGGTGAAGCCTGGATCACAAGCTAAGACATCGGGAAGCAAGTAAGACCCCACCATTGTATGACCACTGTTTCGTGGCCACTGATCACAGAATCAAGAATAAGCAGGTAGAAAGACGCCTCTGGAAGTTACCCTGAAGGGGCTCTGTAACCCCTGCTCAGAGCAGTTCACACTGATCAGAACTTTATTTGGACAGACGGAAATTCCACAGAAACCAGTTTGTTCCAACATCAATTACTCTCATCAAGAAAACATTTTTCCCAATATTTAATTCCAATTTCCCTTTTTATAACTTGTGTTCAAAACCACCTGGCTCAGTTACACATGCAAAAGAAAGGAAGAAGAGGAAAATTGTCTTCTTGAAGAGAATACCTCTTCAGACACTGTCCAATCTCCCTGTCGAAAGGAAATGTTCAGTTGCATAAGTCTTATCTTCACATATCTGTACCCTTGTGCAGTGGCAGAAAGAGATCAGGCCCTGATTGACGGCATAATTCGACTTCTAGGAAGGAAAGTTGTAAACAAAAGCAAACCCCAAAAGTTCACCTCACAAATACGAGAACATGTTAATTTACAGAATTGTAGTTTTTCCTTTAGACTGTTATGCAGAATGCAAAGCTCGTAGTTGAGCACTTACAGGTAAGTATTCTTTTTACAACAATATATGTTTCACTGTTTAAAGAGACCTAGCCTATTCTCACTATAATATTGTATCTTTGGTTTGAATTTTATCTCTTAAAATCTAAGCATTTATATAATGTGATTTTAAGCTAACCATTATTAAAATAATTGGTGATCAAGCACACGTTATTTTAAAGGACACACACACACACAAAAAAAAAACCCACACTGCATATGACAAAATTACAATTAATAGGATTATCCAAATAGAATTCCAGACAAACTGCACATAATTTTTTTCAAGACTATTGATTCAAACATTAAAACAAACATTCATCTTACAGTTTCTTATGTGTCACACTTTCAGCTCTATCAGTTATTCAGTAAAAAACAATTATTTCATCACAAAAAGAGTAAACATAATAAAAATATACCTGAATGCAGAATACTTGATAAGATCTGAGCTGTCTTCAATGTTCCATTGGTTTGCATTGATTTGAGAGCTAGTCTAACATTCAGAATGCCAGTAACAGTGAATAAGCCTAATGCATTACGTAAATGTAAGCTGATTAAGTCCTTGATCCTGAAGCCACCTCTTTTTTCCCCTCCCCCTCTGATTTAAAACTTGGCACAATTGAAAAATCTTAGTTTTATACATTTTCAAGGCCTACTGTGTACTATTTCTGGCATAAAACTCACCACAAGTTACATTAATATAAACCCTTCAGGCTTTAGTCTTGTGTTTCAATAGTTCCCTAAACTTGGTAAAAGTTCATTTTAAAGTGACCAGCTCCCTAATAAAACTTTAACATTGTGATAAAACTTTTTTTTTTTTTTTAAATAGATACTGAATGGTCCAAGGTATCAGTTTCATTAAAGGTCTGAGCTTTACCCATAAAAATTAACAGCAACCTGAATTAAATAAAAAGCCAGACTATCATACGCTTTAGTGCTGCTAAGAAGTGATATGTAAGTATAATGCAGATGCCAGATCTGATTTCCAAAGATGTTATGTCTCAAATGAAGGAATGGAGAAATAGCCAGCGGAGGTCATGAAAGAGTTACATTCCCCTAGAACATTATAACACTATGATCTCACTACATTGTGAATATGACAATGGACACAGGATAAACGGATCTGCTCAGCAAAGGGTACCAGCTAGGGTTCTATACAGAAAAGGAACGTAGAATACATGATTAACTGCTTTGAATAGGGAAAAAAATTCCTTCCACTAGACCTACATGCCATACACAAAACAAGCTGCTAAGAGCTGCAAACTAAACAATTTTTTTGTTGCACTGTTTTTATGTGTGCGACTGTTAGATGCCAGTTATCAGACAATATACAAGCATAGAATTGTTCAACCTGCACAATTATTAACATTTTAGTTTTCTTTTTTTTCTTTAAAACATCTCAGCTTGAAAACCTGATTTTTTTGCTTTTAAACTTTTTTAGGAATTATTTTACCCTGAGAAGGAGCCCCAGATGTACTTGGAAATTGACAGGGCTTCATAGAGGCAATACAACAATGAATTAGTGATCCTCAAATCTTTATATTGAGATTTAAAAGTGTTTAAAAATAGTCAACTATAGGTACAGTGCTTCAGTAAAGGCAGGAAAATGGCTCTGAGCAAATGAGAGCAGAAAATGCTCTGTAGAGCCTTCATTATTATTGAGAATGAGAAGAGAGACAGGAAAGCAAAGTGAATTTTATCTTAGGAGTAGAGATTTTTAAGCCACGGTAATTCCAAATGAGATGTACTACATTTTATTTGTAAGAGAGGATGTTCTAAGCAGGATTCACTAAATGCCCCTGAACAGGTTGCCTATGGTATGCAATATCTATTTTAAACTAGAAATCTAGACATATTTTAGTAAAAATACCAAACCAAACAAAACCACCAAAAACCAAACCAACAATCAGAAAACAGGCACAGAAATTAGCCATGGGCATTAAAAAAAAAAAAAAAAAAAAGTATGAAGAGGTGACTCTGAGGGGTACACAACCTAGGGTACTAGCATCTGAAAACATCGCAATCCACAGATATATTCTTATGTATTAACATGGCTATGTCATAAATCAGTACCAGTGAAATAAATCAAACAAGAAAATATTAGTATGAAAGAATAATGCAGCTGTTTCATTTTTATGTTTTCTTTCACTCAGGATGAGTAAGTCAGAGGAAGACAGATAAGAAAATGCAGTTATTAATAAGACTCTGGGGGCTTCTCACATCATACAAGTGACTTACTTTCTAAATAGAAAACTTAGAATAGCTCATGAAAGCCATATTCTCCCATTCACCTTATTAAAAAAAAATAAAAAAAAATAAAAAAAAAAAACCCAAAAAACAGACAAATCAAACGAGAACAAGATCTCTATATTTTCTACCAGATATCACCATGTCTCTTAAAAAGAATTTCAAACACATAAAATATTCAAGTGGAATTGAGCCAAAACCTGCATGAATTATTACATACCCCATTCTCTGTACGCTTCTCCATAGGTATATTTATGCCATTTCTTTGATTTTGAGCTTGACGTCCACCTAAAAGTAAAGTATCGCTCTTAGTGCAAAGTTCAGTTCTCAACACAAATGGTTTTCACTCCTGAAATCTGTTCTTTTCAGAACTTTCATATAAAACTTTTACCTGTGAATTTTTATTCTGCTAGTACCAACTCTTTTTTATTAAGCTGTTCTTTGTAAGCAGTAGAATCAGCAGAAATAAAACATTTAATTCACAGTCTTCCACTGTAAAATGTACAGACATGCAGCTTTGCTTTTCTGACTTCTGTTTAGGCAATGATGTCATGAAAGGGAACGTACCAGAAACCTCAGCTCAAAGCAGTTAAGGACTCAGCCAAGATTTGAATTTCAGTTGTTAGAAGTAGTCAGATTAGTTGAATGAATTAACAATAATCTGAGCATGCAAACACACATCTCACTTCAAGACACCTTTTCTATCCTCCAGACAGTCTGACAGCCATTAGTATATAATGCACTGCCTCAAGTCTTCTTATATATTAAGTTTGTACTAGTCAGATCAGACAACTGAAATCCTTCTATTTAAGTATTTTACGAAAGCCCCACTTCATCCAGCACTTTTTTTTATATAACACTTTTCCTGCAGAACCAAGCAGATAAGTGATTTTTCAAGGTGTGAATTATTGCCACTACAAAAATATATCTACATGAAGTTCTGAGAAAGCAAAACCACTGAGACTTCTGCCAATGATGTCTGTAAATTAGATTTTAATTTCTAAAAAAGTCAAAGTACTTTACTGATTCTTTTCTGTGGGCAACTGAAAGAGAACAGCAGTTAAAAAGAACAATCCCACCTTCTCAAGATACAGGGACCTCATCTCACCAAGAAAAAAAAAAAAATGCATTAAGCCTGTAATACCCATCAGCATTTCTGGATCAGAATTAGGCAGAACAGAAACCAATTTTACTACAAAAACATTGCTCAACAGACTCAAAGAAATTATTCTAGAGAAGGGAGTTTAAGAATGGCAATATATGTGCCACTGAGAAAGGTTCAAAACGGTTTTGGTATAGGGATGTTGTATTACGCATATAGCTACTGCAGTTCACTAAAAGAACTGATGCTCAAAGTCGAGAAAATTTTTAAATATGCTTAAGTTACAACACTACAGGATAAATGTACTTACTCTGTTCATTACTTTCAGCTGGTGACTCCTCATGGCGAAGAAAAAATTTCACTTCTTCTCTGCGGGGACCCCACTTCTGTAGGTGGTCATACATCATGTGATCAAAGGGTATGGGGCGTTCTAAAAGAAAAGATCAGAAGATTTCTCACAAAACTTTTAAATTGAGCAAAGTTTCATACAACTCTTATGAAGAATCAGAATATCCTTCTTGGAAGCAATTCAACCAATCTGATATATTTTGTATTATGCAAAGAAAAAAGCACCAACACTAAACGGCTGCATTGTTTTAAAAGCTAGATAGTTACTATAACAGGGCTCACTGCTTAACAGCAGTAGATAACCAGTTTCCAAAACCATACAAGGAATTGCAGTGTTTAGAAACCCTAATTTAGGAATTCCTCATCACAACCTTTTTCACAATGCTGATCTTTGCACCTTTGCTCTACATCACCACCAGAGGGATATTCTGTTCCATTATTAAAATGATTAACTCAATTTGAACCTCCAGGTTTCCACTCAGACTAAACAAGTTATCCTTATACTGACATTTCACCTCCTAAAAACTTGAGCAAGTGCTCCCACTCTAACACACTATGCCAGACATTAACTTCCAGTATATGCAGAATTACTGGCAAATGTTTGAACAAATAAAGGCCAAGCTCTATGCAGCAGTCAGTCTTTTTGTTTTTCTCCAGAGAAATGTAAAACATTCTCATAGTGGAGTTATTTCTTCCGAATTGATCAACTACACTATTATTAGGAGGCCACACACTATATATTTAGGATTTGAAAATGAAAAAAAAAAATCCAGGGAAAAAAAGAAAAAAAGAAAAAGCAAAGTTTCCCGTTTCCATACTTACACTTGCATTTACTTTCAAAGTTTTAAGGTAAGAAAATTTCTTCTTTAAGATCTAATACTAAGCATAAAGTTAGAAGAGATCTTCTAATTAGAATAAAATTATACTAGAAGACATTTCATTAGCTTTCCTACATGCAGCACTATGTCAAACCAATAGGATTACAGGAGATCAGGCTTGGCTGGAAACCAAAAGGTGGAGTTTGCATTCTTCATTGTTAAAAGCAAAATGTTCTCTGCCCCAAAAGGCAAACCACAGTATCTCCTACCAGGCAGAGCACCACTGACAATTTGTTATCCATTTCATCATACTTAGTCTGTTTGACATGAGAAGACAAATGATTCAAAGATATAACAGGTATCTTGGAGAAAGCTTGGGAAAACCACATTGCAAATATATATACCTTTTTATAACGAAAGTTACCTAAATTTATGTGTATTATGAACTACATAAATGTATACATGCCTTGATACTCTTGGGATACTTGTCATATTTAAGAAACAATACATTTTCATGGCTTGGTTCGCAAGTGTCTTGTCAGAATCTGTGACTTCAAATAGGTACAATGGTTTGCACAAATTTACCACACTCAATCTAGCTGCTTTCAGTGGGGAAGGGTCATTTAAACCACATGCTAGTTATACTCATCAGCTGACTGGTTACTTATCTTCCTAACACATCACCCCGCCCCAGAGCCCCCACAACACCTGGATTTAAAAAGATAAACTATCAAGTTTATCCTTGCATTTCGTTGTTGCTCGCTCAAGTAGACTCCAAGAGCCACTGTCAATAGTGTTTACGCACACATGAACAAGGTCAGGCCCTATTATAACTCAGTTCTTGAAAAGGAATTTTAAAAACATGATTTTCAGGTTTTTCAACTCCTAAAGTAAAGTAAGATTTCAAGTGCTTTGAAGCATACCCACTAAGACTTCAGCATAAGTCTTCTAAAGATTAGAGTGGAAAAGTTTTTAAAAGGTTTAGTTCAGATACCCAGAAGATAATTTTGAGGAATCTTTCCCAAACAGAAAAATTTCTAACTAAACCTAGCAAAAACTAAGCTTAATAAAAAGGTATCAGGTAAACTGGATGTCTAAACAGGGTTGGGCTAAATCTGGAATGGGGAGGAGTGGCTGCAGCATTGCTCCTGGTTAGGCTGGAGTGCCACTAAAAGGCTCTGAACCCAGGAGCAATTAAAAATAAAAGGTTTCATTTACATAATGTACTTTGAAGAATCAAGGCTAATATTTTTGAGACATAGCATGGAGAGAAATGGGAAAGACACGTTCAACTACTTTTGCAATTTTTCCAAAAAAAAAACCCAAACAAACAACAACAAAAAAGCAAACAAAAAAACACAAACAAACAAAAAAAAGAAAAACAAAAAAAAAAAACAAAAACAAAAAACAAAACACAAACAAAAAAAAACCCACACCAACCAACTTTGGGATATGCTGCCCTAAATTAGACAGAAACTAAATATGAAACAAATTCAGAAAAGAAAGAGAAAGAAGATATGGACATTAACATTTGACACAAGACATAATGAGAATTGAAGTCTCTATCCCTTCCTTCAATTAAAATCCTCTAAGTCTATAAATATTGCAGAAAAAGTACGATCTTATATTTGCTGTAAATTAGGATAGCACAGAGATACTTTCCGGGAATACCTGTTCTTTAAGAATGAAAATCAAAACCAAAACAACCAACCTGCAGTTAAACTTTATAACAGCTGTCATAGCTTCAGACACATTTGTCAGTAATTGTTTCACAATACTATTTCAAACTTCCATTTTATTAATTTTATAGGGAAATGATGAAAAGGTGAAGTAGGAGAACGGATGTAGAGTAACAATAAACAGGCTGGATCCCTGTACATTAACACCACATCAAAAACAATTATCTAGAGAATGCTTTCATTCATAACTAAGTGGAAGACCATCATACGCATATATCCATCATTATTTGCTAAAACTGCTTTAGATTTTAAGTAGGTTGAAAATTCTGGAAGACTTTTAAGATCTGAGCTAGACTCCTTTCCAAGTACAAAGTTTTGAGGATGGGCTAGTTTTAAGTATTCTGAAATGTCTGAAGCACCCCGAAAGACCAGAACACAGGCACTGAATCAATGCTTTAGAAGAGAACTGAAAAAAAACAAAAACAAAAAAAAAATCTTTCTGTTAGAACTCTATGTCCACTGTTTGAAACAAAGTTTCACTACTTCAGAAGCCCTTCTAATCCTTATTACAAGTATCCTGCTGCTTGTAATACATGCATTTACGCCTGCTGTACATGAAACCACAATACTGAGTAACGAATTATCTCCATAGTATGGAGTTCACTGCAAGATCAGAAATGAGTCTTTTCTCTCTCAGGTTGGCAGAAATACACTTCTAGTAAATAACTCTCTCTTTCAGAGTCACTTGTCTCTGTTACCACTAAATTGAGGAAAATCAATTAATACCAATTGCTGAAGGGCATTCCAGATGTAGATTAAGTGAACAATTACGTACTTGATGGATTTAAAAGGTTGAAATCCATTCTCTCTCAAACACAAAAGCTCCTAGCATCGCACCTGTCTTTCCTCCTTACCAACTGCTATTTGCAATAGCTGGGGAATGAAGAACAACATTCTGTTTTTTTTTTTTTCTGTAACAGCATGAGAAATCCATGTAAACACAGGAAGCTTCAAGCTGACAAAGCACAATGCACTGATACGTCAGACACAGAGACTTTTTCAGCTATTACTCATCTCAAGAAACTAGAAAGAAGGGGAAACACAGAATGAAGTACAAAAATGAAACACAAACAAACCAAATGTTTATGCCATGTAGCTCTAAGAAGAATCAGTTTCTTAATTCTAATACAGACAATACCTAAACTATTTTACAACTCTTGGGAAGCTCCTCAACCATTTCTTTGTCACACAAAAAAGCACAGAGGAAAGCTAATACAATAGAAAAATATCTTTTTCAGCAGCTAAATTATTGAAATCCACCTCTGAATGCTAGAAATCATACATAAATTTTGAAGTCAAACTTCAATAACATTTTTCTTGAAGACAACTCACTCTGCTACCCTCTAGAAATAAAATTAAGTATTTCTTATTTAGAAGAGAAAGACTGTTAGAAGAGACAGTATTTTGTTAGATTGATAGAGTTTGGGAAATGGACAAGTTTCTGGGCACATAAACTGGGGTTTGTACCTGATAATAAAACTACAAAATACAAGCCCTGTTCCTTTGAATTTGAGTTGACATGTGTTATTCAGTGGGGCTACCTAGAAAAGGCTGTGGCTACCTATAGAATGGAGGGATTAAGCACATTCACAAGAGGACAGATACGACAGTGCTCTCTTAGTGAGACCTATGATTAGTCATAGAGAGATTACCAACAAAAAAGACCACTTATGATGTATGACAAAAGCTAATGTGTTTATTCAACCCATGATTTTCTGTATTAACTTCTAGTCTCAATTTTACTTTCAAAAATGTCCTCTGAAAAACATTTGTAGCCCTCTCTTGAGGATAAGGGTTGAGGGGTCAGAGACAGCATAATAGAAGAGGAAAAATATCCCACACTTTCACTGCCACAACATGCCACAATTCCATTGCAAATTGCTTTACACTTCCCACTCAAAAACATAGTTTAAGTTTTTTCTTGTTGTATCTGTTGCATTTAACTGTTTAGACATGTTTTCTACATCAGATTTCTGCTCCAGGCAAAACTATTTTTGAAAACTTCAGGGGAAAGAGTTCAATTCAGCTCTCAGCAGCAGCTGAGGGGAAAATTACTGTATTTTAAAAATCTTAAAAAAAAAAAAGATCAGGTTGCTTCACTGAGAAATTTATATACTGCACACTTTGGGGCAGTAAGTTGAGGCCTCCAACACACAGGGGAGTTTTAACAGTATCCTACGTTTAAGAGCAACAGAAAAAATGCTTGTGTGCTTGTGCTGGAATTCCTGTCAGATTCAAAATCAATGTGCAGAATATCTTTTTTGCTGGCAGTACAAGCCTGTCAGAGATCCAGAAACATATGCAAGTGTTTAATTTTTTTCTGTCATTCTCTCTAGTCTTTTCTGTTCCACACTTTCAGTGGAATAGATTTATGTAGTTACGACCTTGGGTATTTAGCAAGTGAAGTTAGATTTGTGAAAGCACCTACATGCAAGCTTTTAGAGCAACTTAGAGCCACAAAGCCATTTTGGAAAAACTGACAAACGCATTCAATATCCAATGCTCAAAATGGAATAGATAGCAATTAGTTTAAATCAGTGACCTCCATGTTCTACTCACAGTAATATCTAGATCTCCACTGACTACAATGGGACCAAAGACGCATAATTCACAGGGTAGATACCCAAAGTTTAGCCTTAGTCTCTCCATCACAACTTCCTGAAGAAGTTTTATCTTGCATTTCCTAGAAACTTTTAGCTTTATGTATCTAACACTTTGAGATATATTACATCCACAAATATACCTTCTCCATCATAGAAGTTATTATAGAAATCATGTGCTTGCATTTGCCAGAGTTGCATGGTCTAAGTGTCCCACAAAGATGCTGTGGACCACTTTTCTGGTTTCCAGTAATCTTTTGAAGCTAGTTGACAACATTTGCAGTATTTTTTTAAGAAGTATATCCTCAAAGCATTGTGAGAGCAGAAGAACAAATAATACCATGCATGTACACTTTCACAGAAAAGTGACTGGAAATATTAGGGATATTTGAGTTCCCATCCAGTTAGGAAATGGCTTCTTGAGGAATCTCTTCCCTTTACGAAGTCTTAAAACAGTTTAGAAAGAAGAACAGTTTCCCCAGGAGGAAAATATTCTAGATTGCTAATACTTAAACGCTCCAAAGGCATATGAATAATGCCCATTTTGTCTGACAAAAAAACCCTGACCAAAATAAAACCCCTCTATGTAAAATTTAAGAATCCAATATCAAGTTGTGACCTCCTCAGTCTTTATACAAAAAAAAAGATAACAAACAGCTTAAGCAGGGGTGACCTTAGTAACTTAAGTGATAGGAACCTACCTAAATGTTATCCTCACTCATTCACCAATTCTACTGCCATCCACACATTGATATACTATAACCTGGAGGTTGTACTACATACACAATCGCAAGAATCCATCTAGGAACAGAATACATAATAGGGCTGTTTTGATGAACTCCTGAGAAGACCTGCTCATCCCATTATTCTATAATACAAAAAGGATATGGGCACTACTACCTGCCCCAAGGAAGATTATCAAATATTTGAGAGAAGAAGTTCACAAAGAAGCTGGAGATACTATGTCCAATTCTGGAACAATTCTGTCTGCAGAACATCTGCTGTTCATGACATAGAAGGAATAAAGATCTATACCTAATTCATAAATTTCAGGTTGCGCTCACATACCTAAAAAAGAAAACAGGATTCGAAAGCATGCAGGTGGTAACCTGAATCCACTGACTGTAAGAGATCACTGACCATCTGTATTGTCATTAAAACACCCTCCACTCAATATATGCTGCATGCCTATTTGAAATAAATGGCTTCTAGCAGTGAAAACACACACACATAAAACCTTTTTTTTTTTTTTTCCAAGATAGGGATACTGTATACTTCGTTTATGTAATTTCAAAAACTGAAATACAGAACACCAATGTATCTTACACATGCATTTCATCAAATATTCCATCAGAGAAGAAAAAAAAAGTAAGTGAAGATTTGCATTAATCTCTATAGACACTTTGCATCAAAATTAGCTAGGAAAAAAAAAAAAAAGTATAATTTGAAATCATTAACATTGAAAAGTCAGTCTTACCTTTTTTATAATTGGTATATATATTTAAATCAATTTCAACTGAACATTTTACTTACCATTTCCACGCCACACTTCAGCCAGATGGCAGCTTCCTTCTCCAGGCTCTTTGCAGAACTCTACTACATCGCGACAGGTTGTTTCTGGTGTAATTGGAACTTCTGTCAAAATCTGTTCATTGTTGCTCAGAAACACAGTTAATATCATCTGAAAGGAAAAAAAAAAAAAAAGGTAGCGAATATTAAAGAAAAAAAAAGCCAAGAATAAGATTATGGCTAAGATTCATAATCCCCCTGGTAAATGCTAATGTATGCTTATGGTTGGTTGCCACAGCCCATCAAAGTAGTTTTCAGTTTCTTGTAATTTGTCAAAGCTTTACTCCTTTGTGTTCAACTTCTTTAACAGTGCATTGAATTAACTTTTTTTTTTTTTAATTTTTATTTATTTATTTTGTTTTTTTTTTTTAAAGGCTTCAGTTGAAATGGCTTAGTTCTGTCTGAAAATATTCCTGGGACAGAAGGAACAAGTTTTGGCTGTGTTAGATGCTTGAAATTATAGCCTTTCAATGTTGCAAATGAATTTGTACTTTAGCAAAGTAACCTGAAGGTGGCAACGCTTTGCATGATGGATGTCACTTGCCATTTGTCTGAAAATACAGTTGCATTTGGTTGAATTGTAAACCTTTGGTTAAATAGTAAGCCTCAGAGTTTTGAAGAAAAATAGGGGGAAGAAAGATAGTCACATTTTTTTCCAAGTTGTATTTTTTCAATATACTTCCTAGAGATAAAAACCTCTGAAAAATCAGTTCTATCTGTACTTCTTTGGCCCCACTCCCTGAGCATGCTCTGTTGATCATATGTAGATGCAACCTCACCGTAATGCAACTAACTGCTCTCTTCACTCAAAGTTACAACATTAAAAGACTGTTTTTCGTCTAGTAACTGCTCCCAGCCATTCCAGCTGGAAAGTAGCCACAAAACAGAAAATAACTTTTCTTCCCCATACCCCACTCTTTACAACATTCATGATGACTTTATATCAAGGAAAACAGAAAGAAAGAAAAGTGGGGTGAAATCTATGAAGGAAAAAGCCTAGCACTATGGCTTGCCATAAACTTCTGTTCCAATACCCTGCTGCACCTTAAATACATGTCTGCATAAAAATCTACCCAGAAATATTCCTATCCCTCTTCATGTTAGCAGGTGTAACTTGCCATAAAGTGAAACACTCAAAAACTGTTTACATTAACTTAACCCACCTGGTGCCTACATATCATGAGATGATCATTAATAATACGATCATTTGCTACATTCCTGTTATTAAGGTCCATCACCTTATGCAATATTCTCCATTTATTTGATCTGTAGGCCCTCATGTAATTTACTTCAAATGCTGGAAGTGTACAGTTAATAGCTAAGGGGCTCCTTAAAAGGAACAGATAAAAAGCTTTCTACCAAGAAACAAAGTCCTAATACAGTGGTGCTAAAGTGATTTATTTTTTCCTGTGTTGAGGACCAGTAAACGCTGTATTCAAAGACAAGTATTCCTACATTACACTAAAGCCTCTGAAAGACACCGCACCCTAAGCACCTGCTTAAAATTAAACAGGTGCTTTTAATACTCTGCACTTAAATTTCCTATCTGTAGTTAAAATACTTTCCTGTAAACTAAGAGATGGAACAGAGAAAATGTGATGTTTAAAAACACGAAGATACCACAGTAATATATGTCCCTACAGAATGTGACAAAATTCTGTCTGCAAAGAAAGTTCTTTCAGAACTTACCAGTAAATAAAATGTGACATCACATGTTGAGTCACAAAGATTAAACCTGATTATTTTAAAGCTCTTCATTAAATGCGCACTCTCCACTTAAGCAGAGCTGTGCTTCAATTTGCATAGGCAATTCTTAAAAACATTCATAATGCTTTTATCTGTTGGACATATACACGTACCAAACTGGAGATTTGCATTAGTAACAGCTAGATACTGGGCAAGAGCAGTCAATAGTATTCCAAATTCCAAGGACAAATTCCAAGAAAGCCCAGGTTTCAAGCTCTCAGTCTCCTCATCAGTCCTCCAGGCTATTTTATTCCATGCTTCTCTTCTCCCTCAGCCTCTCAAGTTTGTATCCCAAAGTTTTCAAGTAACTATACTTCAACACAAGAAGCAATCATCCAGGGCTTTGTGTACACTAAAATTCACCTCCAAGTTTCTCTAACAGCAGCATTAAAGGAAGCTATAGAAAAAGCTGTGGTACAAGACAGAAAGAACTATAGGATGCCGCCACAGATAGCAACAAAAGTGCCTGTAACCACCTACTATAAAGCAGCTCACAATGTTATTTTTCTTCCGTAGAAGATTCAGATGTAATCTGAATATTCAGTGGCTGTGGAATCTTTTCCAGAATAAGTAGTATCTGATGTGGAATCTAATAGTGCAATTTGACCTTATATTTAAGAAGAGTCATATATGAACATAAAACAATAGGCTTTAGAAGAGGTCATCTGCTGTAGCCTCTTGGCCTCAGGCAGGATCAACTATGCCTATATTATTCTGCAGAGAAGCTTGCTTAACCTGTTCTGAAAAGCCTTTCATGATGGAAATTCTACCATTACCCTGAACCATCCACTCCAGAAATCCAGGATTCCTGTTGCAATGAGAATTTTCTTAAAGTCTAGCCAGAGCTTTCCTTGCCACTATTTAAATCCACTAGTTCTCCTAGCCACAGGGATGATAGAAAACCTTTGCCCCCAGTTTTTTTTCTTTTTCCTCTGCAGTATTCCAGATTATCTGCCTGCATCTGCAGACAGGCTAAAAATGAATGAAAAAACATGGAGGTATGAATTACCCCATAGATTTCTGCAAATTCTCCATAAATTCAGACCTCAATCACTGTATACACTCAACAGTCCCCTTTGCAACACAATGCCAAAATCTGCTGTATCTTCAACACACCGATTGATTATCTCAGCTTAGAGTGCATCAGAAGTACTGCCTCCTGCAAGGAAGGATGTCACTCACAATATCATCTACTGGACAGCTCAGGGAAAGGTATCTCACTAATGAGAAAGCAAGGTGCTAGAGCCAGCTATTGGCATACTACTCCTCAAGCAAATTTGGTTAAGTAAGGATTTATTTTTCCTGGGTTGTCCAAGTAATACCAAAGGAACCAAAATGCTGTGCTGCATGTCCTGAAACATAAAGAAGCAGACTCAAAATACTTAACATTATTAATATACTGCAATATCAATTACATTTTGAAATTAGTATAGTAGCTGTCCTTGTTTGTGTTGGGAATGAATAAGAATCAGAGGTATTTCATAGAGATAAAATACAAAGAAGCATTGAAGGAGGCCGGTAATTTGCTACTGAAGAATAAGAGTGAAGCATGCATATGAAATACATAGTACATCCACTGAAGTAAATAAGCTTTATGAAACATTCTCAGCCAAAGGTTAAGACACAGAAGAACTGGTAATTTAAAAAAACATTACTGAGCAGCAACTGAAAACATCGGTGTTATCAGTGCTGTTCCCAAGCTGAAAGTCAAAACCACAGCACTGCACCAGCTACTAAGAAGGACAAAAATGACTGTTACTGCTGAACCCAGGACAATGTGCAAGTCACCTCAGGTCTTCTATATCATGTATTTTCTCACAGCTACAAATTTTAGACTTTCCTCCTCCTCCTCAACCCACACATGGATGTTGTCTGTTACTCTCCTCTACTGCTCCTGCTACCAAACCAATGGCTTTACTCCAACTTTTATGAATTCTCATCTTTTTTTACTCTTCTTTTTAACCTCCTTGCAAACTCTAGTATATCCCTTCACAGTTTAGGTCTTTTCCATGTGAGGTAAGCTGTATCAGACATCACAACCTGACTTCAAAACTACTCTGTCATCTCACTCGTCAGCTTAGAGATGACCTCTTTGTAAGAGAGCCTCAGAATCAGCAGAGCCTAAATCTCTGTACGAGAGATGCTTGGACTGGAAGTCCAGTAGTTGCATGTCTTAGAATGTTGTCTCCCTTTCTCCATTCCTGTCCCAGTTCTCCTCTGTTAACCACACATCCTGTGTTATTTAAAGAACAGAATCATCCCTGCAGTTTCTTGAGGAGGTAGAAAAGAGGGATCCACCTACAAGATCTTTATCCTCACTTGTTATACCATCTCTTTTTACAGGTGGATAATGTCACCTATAAAAATTTCAGCAGGTGTCATTCATCCATAGAGATGACATAATTTTACTTTTCTGGCCCGGATCTCTTGCTAAGGAAGCTAAAATGTTGACAATCTTCAATCAACTCTTGTAAATGCCTACCTACCAAGTTCTGTGTGGCTGTAACATTTAGTCCTTAGCCATGTTTCTCCAATGACTCCCCAGATTTCATATGCGTAACAACACACAGGTACCTATTACTGTGAGCCTTAATACAGACATCTCTGACACCAAGCATTTTCTGTCTTGAGTCTCAAATTTACCTCCAGTTTTCCTGTACAATATATAAAAATACATTTTTTTTTTTTTCCTATCAACTCAGCTAAAGCTCTCAGAGTCTGAAAACTTGCCTATAAGTTTCCCACCTTTTCACTGGTGTACCTTTTTTTTCACTCATGATACTTGTAACAGCAAAAAACATTCTTTATACCTATGGCTTTGACCACATTGCCTTTCTGTGTCAGTCCTGATAAGCATAATTTACTGCTCTTCACTTCCCCATTGTGAAGTGGAATCTTCTTCCCTATAACTTTTCAAATCATATCAAGAAATAGATGCTGAATCAGTCCTTTATACCGATTTCCTCTCTCCTAGTGCTAAATAGGTGGTTTTATGCTTTCCTCTGTGTTGTTCATCATGTCCTATATGCACTTGCAAAGCAACCTCATTATTCTCCTTGAAGACCCTCATTTGCTTTTCAGGCTACAAAGCACATTGAACATAAGTCAATATGCTGAGAAGTGCTGCCAGTCAGGCGCAGAAATATTGCTTTGTCCACTTAGATTTCTCCGTCCAGTTCATCTCTTATTTCTCCAAAAACCAAAGTTCCAAGAGCTGTGCAACACAGACACATCCTATCTTGTCTACTACTGCAGAGATCCCACAAGGCCACAACTCAATGCTTTACACACTATTATACAGAAACAAGTAATCCTTAATATGAGTCTGACACCCTTTGTTCTAGACGAATCTGTTCAGGCTGTCCTAAAAAACAACTTGTCTTCCTCACTTGAGTTTTGCAACTTCATTTGCACTTTTCTAGTACAATGCAAGTACTTGCGATTAGAATAAAAACTAAACCAGCACCACAAAACCAGATGGCAGCTGATGCATGACATTGTTTCTTAACAAGAAATAGCCTAAAAAGTCAAAACTCCAACCACTGAAGTTTTTTTCCTATTTTTCTACAGTCTTAGCAAAGAAGCAAACCTTTTGATCTGCAGCTAATATCCCCAATTAAAAAGAACAGGTAAACATTTAATTAAATTCTCTTTAACAATGGTTTTCATGGAGACAAGAAATACATCTAACTCAGCTACTAACTTATGCTACCAAGACCTGAAACACTGCTGGCTTGAACAGAAATAAATTGTACACCCACACTTCCACTGCCTTATGCTCAAGTTAACTTACTAACTCAGACAGCTGATACAACAAATATTGTAAATACAATAACACAGTCCATATAAATACGTATCTCCTGAAATCCTACTTGCAGGAAAGTGAATTATTAGCCCACCAGAAAGCAATCAGACAAATACTATTTCAGGACATGCTGAAAGATCAGAATTTACAACAAGTGCAAGATTATTTTCTTGTAATCATATAAACAACTGCCTGAAACATAAGAAAAAGCTATAGTCAGCAGCAAATTGCCATTACAGAGAGTCACATGAATAAAAATCTTTCACAAAAGGCGATATGCTCTTTATTTTGTTGCTCTTATTCTAATTAGAGGCCTTATGGCCCATGTGCAGTATCTCCCTGATGCGCCCACCTAGCTTCTTGGTTGGCATCTGTATAGTCCAATGTTTCATCATCCTGCAGTTATGATGGAGTCCTGTTAACCCACCACCTGAGACTTGTTGTTATTTCTAAAAACTCCTCAGTCCTGACATAGTGGGATTGAGCGTGCCCTCAGCAAGTTTGCCGATGACACCAAGCTCTGTGGTTCGGTTGATACCTTGGAGGGAAGGAATGCCATCCAGCGGGAACTTAACATGCTCCTGAGGTGGGCTGGTGACAACCTGATGAAGTTTAACCATGAAAAGTGCAAGGTCCTATACCTGGGTCAGAGCAATCCCAGGCACAGCTATAGGTTGGGCAGAGAAGAGATTCAGAGCAGCCCTGCAGAGAAGAACTTGGGAGTGTTGGTCAATGAAAAAATGAACATGAGCCAGCAGTGTGCACTTGCAGCCCAGAAAGCCAACCATATCCTGGGCTGCATCAAAACAGAGTGCGACCAGCAGGTTTACGGAGGTGATCCTGCCCCTCTACTCTGCTCTTGTGAAACTGCACCTGGAGTATTGTGCGCAGTTCTGGTGTCCTCAACATAAAAACAACATGGAACTGTTGGAATAAGTCCACAGGAGGGCTATGAGGATGATCCGGGGACTGGAGCACCTCCCCTATGAAGATAGGCTGAGAAAGTTGGGGGTGTTCAGGCTGGGGAAGAGAAGGCTGCATGGAGACCTCATAGCAGCCTTCCAGTATCTGAAGGGGACTATAGGGATGCTGGGGAGAGACTCTTCATTAGGGACTGCAGTGAGAGGACAAGGGGTAATGGGTTCATACTTAAAATGGTGGAAGTTTAGATTGGATACAAGGAAGAAATTCTTTACTGTGAGGGTGGTGAGGTACTGGAATGGGTTGCCCAGGGAAGTTGTGAATGCTCCATTGCTGGCAGTGTTCAAGGCTGGGCTGGACAGAGCCTTGGGTGACATGGTTTAGTGGGAGGTGTCCTTGCCCATGCCAGTGGGGTTGGAACTAGATGATCTTAAGGTCCTTTCCAACCCTAACTATTCTATGATTCTATTAAATGAGAAAAAGAGAATTAGCGAGATTTGGTGATGAAAATGGGAAATTACACAGCTGGTTTTTTACATGTAACTGGTTTTTAATGCACGCTTCCACTCAAAACCAGGGTTCCTGGCAGAAGTGGATCAGATGATCATTACCTTCCCCACATGTAACCTGTTTCATGTCCACAACAGTAAAGCAATTTAGAAAAATCACATCTATGAAAGATTAGAAGATCAGTCAAGTAGAGAACAAAAAGGGAAAAAAAAAAACCAACCAACCGTATTCTGAGAAAATTAAAACCATTAATTTTTCCCTTTGTGCTATCCATTGCTCTTGTTACCCAAGTCTAGATACAGGAATACCTACTTGATACTAAAGATACAATGCATAACTGTCACGGGTTCAGCAGCAGCAGTCATTTTTCTCCCTCGTAGTAGCTGGTGCAATGCTGTGTTTTCAACTTTTGGATTGGGAACAGCGCTGATAACACTAGTGTTTATAATTACATTTTAGAATGTTTTGGGTTGACCAAGGACTTTCTGAGTCTCATGCTCTGCCAGGGAGGAGGGGAAGCTGGGAGGAAGCAGAAACAGGACACCTGACCCAAAATGACCAGAGAGGTATTCCATACCACAGTACGTCATGCCCAGGATTTAAAAGTGGGGACAAGAACCCGGAAGAGGGTGGGTCATGGCTCAGTCGCTGGGTGGTGAGCAGTTGTATCCTCTTTCCTTGTATTTCCCTGGTCATTATTATTATTGGTGGTGGCAGCAGTGGTTTGTGTCATACCTTAGTTCCTGGAATGTTCTTATCTCAACCCGTGGGAGTTACATTCTTTCACCCCATTCCCCTCCCTTGAAGTGGGGGGGAAGAAAGTGGGGGGAGTGAGTCAGCTGGCTTAGTGATTTACGGTTTAAACCATGACAATAATAGATCTTCTTGTGTTAATAATTTTTACCAATTCAAGAATTATCTAGCATATGTTTGAGTGAAGAATATACTGGGCATTTAACAAGGCTAAATTCACACACTGCTGTTTAGTCTTCTAAGATCTTCCCTTTAATTTTTTTGGTTGTGGATTGTTGTGTTTTTTTTTTTTTTTTTAAACCAACCTAGACATTTAATTGTGTAGAGAATGCGTTAAGAATTTTTATAGTAAGAATAGAATTGTATATAAGAAATATAATATATATTATATTAAAAAAGCCTCTTCCAGCAGTGATCAGACTTTTCAAATACATTAAATGTTTATTATTAAAAGACCGGCACACAGTGATCTTACAGTACAAAACACATTTCTGATAGAAATGCCAACTTAATGCCTTCTGCTTCACAGGAATTGGAAGGCATTACCTTCTCACCATGCATTTCTCCTTAATAAAGATTTCCAAAACATCCACTTAATCTTCTGCTTTGACAATTCAGAGCACTTAGTGGTGCCTACAACTCCAACACGAGAACAGCGGGCAAAAAAAAGACATCTTCAAAGTAAGTCTCTCTTGTACAGTAGAAAACATCTCTCGAGAAGTTTTAATAACTTTCATCTTTGATTTTGCTGACTTGAGAGTCCCCAAAACTTGCTGTATTTAAAATGCTAGAGAATAGAGGGGTAACCAATATGTCCAAACCCATATCTTACTAAAATATCAAAGTCCCATCAATCAAATACAAATTTTAGTTAAGACTGTTTTTCAGTTACTAGAAAAATTGCAAAATGAGATGCAAGTAAAATGTGAAGTAGTGAAAATTCAGAACTTTGGTAGCAAGACATACAGATATGCCCAACTCTGCATGTAGAATGGCCAGAGAAAAAGCTACAAATTAACCATTATCTTATGCAAGTTTGCTTGCCTGTAATTCCTGCCATTACATAAATCTTGCATCAGCTACAGCTGTAGAAATTCTAGTTACAATTCTGCTTTAGTGCTAGAAATATGCAACTTTATTTGCAGTATGAACATAATCCTTTTTTAAGATTATATAGTTAATTAGGTGAAGCTTTAGCAATTACATTTTAAAAATTGACCAGATTATGAAATTATAACCATAAAACTGTTTTAATTAAAGCAATGTAAAGATACATTCTTGACTCAAGTCATCAGTATTTCTTTATATACTGTTGAGATTTCAGAACAAACAAGACACAAATAAATCTCTGATGCTATATATAACCCCCAGATGATGCTGTTATTCTTAAAAATAGATCTGTTAAGTAATTTCTTGCAATGTGTTTACAAGTCTTCTTTCAAATAAGAGCATCAAAACATGTAGCAATTTATTATCGATTACTGAGTTTTTCATCATGAGATTTCTCTCATTTAGTATCTTTTCCCTCTATATGAGGTGAGAAATAACTGTGTTTAATTTCCATGTTTCTGAATATATTTCCTCACATCCAAGCTGTACAAACTTTGAGTTCAGGCCAAAATTTAGAATGCAGCGATGTTTTTTGACTATTAGTAAAATTCAAAATGGCTGTGCGATCACAGACTTGAGTTTGCAGAGAATGCAAAAATGAGTAAAGTTTTCTGCCAAAATGCAGACTGTGAAACCAATAGCATGTTTCCTAGTACACTTACAAATTTGATGCCAACTGCCTCCCTATGGCCTGCAAATGAATTCACAAAATTGGGAACAAGTCTCAGACACTAAAAATGTACAGCATTCAGCTATGGGCTACTAACATTAAACCAGTAATTTTCACTGTTGATTAACTTAGGAATTTATAAGGCTACTCTAAAATACAAACAACCTAATATTAGTCTTAGACAACATTTGCAATTTTGATAAAATCTGAAAATTTAATGTTGCTTAAATGTACTTAAACTATACTTTTCTCACAGAAGTATTTTTTGCATAAGCTTGTACACAAGTTGCATTAATTGCTGGTCTGCAGCTTTTTTTAATATTTAACTCCTATTATAAAAATATAAAAGCACAGCATTAAAAGGGATCCTTAAACAGTATTTCCCTACATTTTTATGAGGCCTACATGTATACAGTGGCTTAAAGAACTGATAAAAAACACAGATATTTCCTCTCAGGACTTTCAGCACTGTTGCCCCTGCCCTCCACAGTAAGTGAGCTTTCAATGTGACAGCAGGTGTTCAACAGAATTCAGACTATATCAAAGTCCTGCATCTCTTTGATATTTATTTGCTGAAGGGATATTTATGATGCTTTCTTGGATTTTGTTACTGAAAGATAAAAAGCTACAGCATCAATTGTAAATTGAGAATTTGAAATCTCTTTCAGTAGCAGAGCTTTTTGAACAGCAGAGAAATAAGCCATTTTTTTTGCTAAAGGAAGGAAACAGCAGCTATCATCACTTATTTAATATATTCAACTAAGCAAGATCGATCCACAGATTATTAAATGAAAGGTATTGTAGTAGTTAATGGAAAGACATCCAGAGCTCTAGGAAAACAATATCTAATGAAGACAATAGCAACTACAAGTTCACTTGTGTAAACAACACAAGTAACCCAAAGACTTGAACGGGTATTCTACAAGCTGTGAGGAGAAAAATATGAACAGGGCTAAAAAAACCCGACCTAACAAATGCTACATTTCTAGCATCTGCCTGCAACAGAAGAGTGACATGATCATTTAGACATTATAATCCTAGATCAGATTTTAGACTCTGCTTTGTTATATCAGAAGTCACAGTCAATCCATGGTACTAAACTACTGCCAGCTTTCCAGACGTTGTCTTTATAGAAGCCATTTGTTGTTTGTCACAACATCAGAATGCCTTCTTTTAGATTCAGACAGCTCTGTTAGAAGTAAGCAGAAGCTGAGATTTGGATAAATTATTTTAAAAGATAGGCAGTAAACTTTTGCGTACAGAAGGGAAAAGGGAGATAGCTGAAATGAGAAAAGTTAAAAGAACAAGAGGTTGCACTACAAACAAAAGTATTATTTTAAACGGAAATCTGTCCAAGTGCAATATTTAACAGCATTAGCTAAAGCAACACAGCCTGAAGTTAGAAAAATCCATAAAACATGCCTCTTGTGGTGTCTTCAAGTGGAAAATGCAATTTGGCACTTGCTACAGCATGAGTTCAACATCCCTGAATCGTATTATCTGTTGGCTTGATTCCTAAATTGCTACATCTGGAGAAACAGCAGGAGACCTTGTTGTTCTCCTTGATGCAAATAATTCTACCAAAGGACTGTCAAGACACGAGTTACCATATATGAGTCTTTTAAACACAGGGATAATTCCAGGTACATTGACAAGCTCTTGCTGAGCACATTACTCTGTTAGGCAACATACATTATAAATGGAGAGATTTTTATTCTTTCCAGAGCAAGGCCTTGAAATTATCGTTTGTTCCCGTTTAAAAGACTGCGGACTGTATGCTGTCTTTTATCATATACACAACTGTTATTAAAAGGTGGAAGTTGGAAACTCTTATTGACAGACTCACCAGTTGGTGCTGAATTTCCTAACCCCCTTACAAGGTTCATGACAACTCAGTATGTATAAGCAAGTATTCTTACCCTGCTGATTAGTATTCTCTAATACTAGATGACAAATGAGTCTCTGCTATTATCAGCCAGGAACAAAAGACTGGTCTTTCTATCAGGCAGGAAGTCCTAGCATTTTTTGACACTTACTGGCTTCATTAAAGATGCTCTTTTTTACCTTTGAGAATATCTCTTATCTGTGAATCTCAGGATGACAAACCTTTTCTGGCGCTGCCTGCCTAATTTCAATGAGATTTATCTAAAGTACCTTGAAAGACAGAGTAAAAAGCAGGCACAACAATCCTGTGCTGCTTACTGAAAACGTAAAAGGAATTGATAGTCTAGTTAAGAAATAGCAGATATCCCTGCTATAACTATGTATTTTAGTAGTTGTTCAGGCCTACTATGAGAATTCATAACAGCTTCTCGCCAAACTCTTTAGAAAAATGAAGCAAACACTGCATTTGCAAAGGCATGAAACACTAGTAATATACAGTAAAAGTCAGGGGACAGCAAGATTCCAGATCAAAACAAGTACATCGAGGCTGTCATCTTTCCTGAGTTCCATTTGTCCCTTATTTCTGACAACTCTATTTTGATAAAATATAAGCATGATGTCCATGTTTCTACTATTCTTCACATCTCCAACCCAGGGTCCTCCAAACCAAATCACAAACATAAATTAGTGCCAGTGTTCAGAGGTCTACATCTTTCATATCTGCTGAAGTAGCCAGCACTGTATAAATACACAACAAGCTTGAAAGAACAGTTCTAAATTATTAACTCCCCATTTCATCAGCTGATAAGAATCATGTTAAAAAAAAAAAAAAAAGCTATTAAATATTTTAGTTTCCAAATAGTAGAGTCATAGAATAGTTAGGATTGGAAAGGATCTTAATATCATCTAGTTCCACCCCCCCTGCAATGGGCAGGGACACCTCCCACTAAACCATGCCACCTAAGGCTCTGTCCAACCTGGCCTTGAAATCACGATGAAAGACATTGCTGAAGAACAACACAACTGTAAAATTTGCAGTATACTCAGCTGAACTGGCAATAAGTTAAAACTAAATTAATCCAAGATGACTCAGCTTCAGAGATCATTTTATTACATAAGAATCTCAGCTTTCCAGACAAGGAAAAAAAAAAAAAAGAAAAAGGAAACTGATACAAGGTGAAAATCTATTCAAGCTTTTTGCATATTTGCATTAACAATACTACAATTTACTTTGAAATAAAGCTCATTCTGACAACAAGGCAAAGCTGAAGAGCAGGGTTAACCATGAGGGTTTAGGTTAATTTTCCTGAAAAACAACAATCTTCAAAATCCACAAACAGAAGCATCCCACAGAATGTGTATCACAGAACTGAGTGTTCTCAGATTATTGAAAAATATTTTGGCCAAGGTTAAGGAAAGGGAGGTGCTGATGTTTCCAGAGTCTTGTGTTCGACCTTGTCAACAGCTACAGGAAAGTC
Organism: Forpus xanthops; assembly: GCA_032466535.1. Taxonomy (NCBI): domain Eukaryota; kingdom Metazoa; phylum Chordata; class Aves; order Psittaciformes; family Psittacidae; genus Forpus; species Forpus xanthops. The sequence goes on from JASSUY010015021.1 coordinate 25,407, forward strand.
ATCCAAAAATCCACTTAATTCCAGAAAAGCCTGAGCTACCTACTGTGTTAAAAATGGTACCACCAAAAAATTATAGGATACAAAGACAGAAATTTGTGTCTTTTCATTTACACCTTTTCAACAAGCCAAAACCAAAACAAACCCAAAGTTAAACCACAAAATAAACCCAAATAACTGTCACAGTATTTTTACTAAAGACACTGTGCTTTTTGCCAATTAATAAAGGTGATTAGCACCACTGAACATCACTTTTTAATTTTACAAACAAGAAGCAACTTTTACAAGATCTACAGACACACATCCATATCTGAAATTGCAACTGGAATCAGCACTACTCTTTCATTTTCAACAGAGCAAAACAAGAAGGGACTGTCACAGCTTTCACCCACAGAGCGGAAAGTATTAACAAAATCCTGACTGTTTAGTGTATTGCTTTCCGGGAATACCAACCATTCAGTCTTAGATGTCATGTTAGCTGGCTTGGCAAAAAAATAAAAAGTGAAAAGTGAATACATCCTTTGGGATTCAACAGGCAGTCTGTAGGGTTTTCCTTCCATCACAGTGGAAACTGCACATAATAGAAAATAACTCTTTCCAGGACGTACATTTAGTTTTTAAATGGCAGAGTAAAAAATTAAAAGTTGTTCTGTTCTACTCTCAGATCTCCACTTTGGCTGAATAAAACCCCATAAATAATAATAAAAAAATCAAACAACATATGCAAGGTATTTCATATACAGAATAAACCATTAAGACAATAATCTATTATCTTCAAGTAAAATTCCACATAAAAAAGCCCCAACCCATTATAAGGATACACTGTTCAGTTCAAAAAAACTAATAATCTATCCGCTTCATTTTATAGCAAATGTAGAAAAAGTGATGTAGCCCCACCTTTTTCTTTTTAATTCTGTCCTTTTTCCAGCTTTTAGCGTTAAGCCCAGTCTTTTGTGGCAGCCAAGATTTCTCTTTTGAGGTTTTTATAATATTCTGAAGAACCATCCTTAAAATATTCTTCATGTGGACAGTTGTAAACAGGAATCAATATAAAAAAGTGTGTAGAGCTAAAAACTAAGAACAGTTTCTGTGCACAACTACAGTGAAAAACTACTTAAACAGAGTATTTTTGGTCTCTGGCACATGAATTCAAGCAGTAATAACCAGCAGTGATAAAGACGTTCTAAAGAAACAAGACAGGCCACAGTTGTGACAGGAACAAGATAGGCCAGATCAAGTTTCACCTAATTAGGCAAGGTTGCAGTAAGGGAGTTCTGCTATCCTCTCATTGTGCAACAGTAATCTTTGTTTGCTATTATAATGACAAACAGTAAGTATTCATCTTAAATAAATTTACATATAAGGCTCTGCCCATCTCAAAGAGACAGAAGTGATTTTCCTGTTAAGGGGACAATGATACAAGATGTTCCAAGAGCAAATAATCGCAACAAGCATCAGAAGACATTTCCATGACATTTTTTTAGATCAGGAAAAAGTTTTAAAATGACTACCAGCTTAAAAATAAAACCACAACAATGAATCTACCATGTATTTATGCCTAAAAATACTATAGTTCAAGCACTATTCTGTGCTTGGCAAAGTCTGCCCTGTTGCTGGACATAATTCAAGCAGCAGAGAACATAAAATGGTAAACTGTGTTTTTGATTGCCTTTCATGTCAAGGGACAGCTAATGTTTATCATCATTCCTGTCAACACTATACAGGATCCAGAGTGGGGAACAGACAGAGATGGCACCAAGAGTGCATTTAGCTTTTACTCTACAATTGCAGGAGCAAAGCATATTCTCCATTCCCTTAACAGAGAAAACTGAAAAAGAGTCAGCAACTGACACAAGGGGGTAAAAAAACAAAAAGAAACTAAAGAGAAACAAACAAAAAAAATCCAAACCGTACTATGAAAGAACAACACACCTTAACAACCCAGCTCTGAGACCACAGCTACAATGTACGTTTTATGTGTAGCAATTTAGATATTAGTTGCAGGAAAAGAAAAGTAAGGGGTTCTCAGCTTCATTATCAGCCATAGAACTGTTACATTACCCTTTCCTACAAAGGGCAGCAGAGAAGAAAAACCTAGTACGACACCCTATTTAGCCTGCTTCACTACCCAGAAATAGTACTGTCGTCCCTTAAATTATTTTGTCAGTAACAAAACCACTCTGATCCCATGCAGTATTCCTTCCCTCCCCAGCAAGTATGTACCACGGTGAGAGATTTATTCAGAATTGGGTGAATCGTTTCAGACTTATAAAAGCTGCAACTTTGAAAAGTTAACCCGCGAGTAACTGAGAATATTTTAAATAAATTAAGAACTGGAGGATATTTCTTAAAAGGGAATGGTTGTTTTGCTTTTGGAAGGATGGAAAAATCTAAAACCAGATTTTATCTTTATCTGCCAGAAAAACAAACTGTATCACATGAATAAATATTTGAGAGGAAAAGCTGGGCCTATATTAACACACATTGTGCCATTCTTCCAACTATGGCTACTGTCTGAATTCTTCTAAAAATTCTCCAAACTCATAAAACCTTACAGCAACAGAAAGGCATGACATACACATGTGGACCAGAAATGCATAGAGTCCAAAACTGAAGCCAGCCATCCCTATTGAGTAACTGGGTTCTTCCAGGAGGAAAAGGCACATAAACATAAACACATGTGTCACTGAACTTCCCTTTCACCCTGTCATCCTCCCTTCCGGAATAACTAAAAACACCGGCAAATAGCTTGATAAATCAGATAAATAACAAAAGCAATACATGCACAACATAGCCCCTTGCTTTCTCTTGTATACACAAATGTATTGTCTCCATATTGTGTATCTGATGAAGTGCAGCTATTTGGCTGACTGATTTAACTGTTACTTTTACGTAGGTAAATCTGAATCTAGTATATATATAAAGAGATAAGGAGACTACAACCTCTGGCTGCTTAATATATGATCAGCCTCAAAACCTTCAGTTAAAGAAATAAGACTGTTTTCCTTCCAAAAATGTAAAGGTTTCAAATATTCTAAATGAAGATGAGGTACACAGACATAAGTTATGTCCTACTTGAAATGTAAAAACCACGTAAGAACCCAGAGGACTTGCCCTGTGTGACAGTTCATATTTAACAAACCTATATATATGCAGATTATCTAAATCACTCAGTAGGAAAGTAACTGCACTCTGCAATCCCACTAAAGCATTCTAACATAAAGACACTCATAACCTCTGAAAATCACAGGGAATGATGTAGAAGGAAGAATACAGAACCATAGAATCATAGAATAATTAGGGTTGGAAAGGACGTCAAGATCATCTAGTTCCAAACCCCCTGCCATGGGCAGGGACACCTCCCACTAAACCATGCCACCCAAGGCTATGTC
>JASSUY010015026.1:0-11669 GCA_032466535.1 Forpus xanthops
CATAGCAGGGGGGTTGGAACTAGATGATCTTAAGGTCCTTTCCAACCCTAACTATTCTATGATTCTATGATTCAAGCATTCATTTATGCTACAACCTCCATGATGAGGCAGAAAAGGCAAAAACCCCCAAGGATTTTGATTAACACACAATCCACAATGATTTTTCCAGGATTTACTGGAGAAGCAATAGAGGAAACTGATTCACTCTGTTTCTGAGAGATAGAGACCAGACAGCAAACAAAACATGGATTTCCAGACAGAGGATCAGCATGTGGGCCAGGCTCATTTCAAACACCACATTCTGCACACACTTATGTTTTACCCAGCCAGCAGTGCCACAAACAAGGTCCTGCAGGTGGTAGAAGTAACTATTAGTAGTGAAGGCTTTACTACTGGAAGCTTCAGATGAGTCTCCATGTCACCTCCAGTCTGCAACTGTTTTCTCTGGCCTTCTTCACCAGAATTTAAGTCTGTAACCGGATGCTCATTATTTCTTGTTAAACAAGAAGGAAAAGAGGACTTGAGAAATAAGAGCCTCATCCATCTAATTCTCTCAAGCATTCAAATACTAGACCAAATTAAACAAAGTATTAACATCCAAGCTAAGATTATCTTCAGATGGGACAGCTGACTTAACAGGTAAGAGAGGATTTTAGCAAGGCAAGAGTTGGTCTTTCTCCCAGGTAAAAAGAGGGAATGGCCTCAGGCTGTGCTGGGGAGGTTTAGACTGTACACTAGGAACAACTTCTACCCCCAGAGGTTGTTAAGCACTGGAATAGGCTGCCCAGGGTAGTGGTGGAGTCACTGTCCCTGCAGGTATTTAAAAGATGCGTAGATGTGGCACTTAAGGGCATGCTTTAGTGATAGTGCTGGCAGTGAACAGCTGGGTTTGATCAACTCAAAGGTCTTTTCCAACCTAAAGAATTCCAGGATTCTAAGGTGCCAGATAGGATTCTCTTTACCTACGAAATCTAGAAGCTACACCAAAGAAAAGCCAAAGCAGAAATCTTTTGTCCAATTCTCTCTTTTTCCCCCTCAAAAAATGGCCTGAAAAATTAATTCTGGTTATTTGCTTCAAAGACAGAAATTTGTTAGAGAGGACCTGCTCATCAGAGAATATTTTCCATTTGCCCCTGTGCTTTCTGCTGAATTCTCCATCACCATATGACACGTCACAGTATGCAAGTGTAACCATGTTACTGTTGGAGCAGGACACTCATGTGCTGCAGGGAGATGCTCAGGATGAGCACCTTTTGTATTCCAATATCTGTATGTATGCATGCAAGTCCATTTAAAGCTGAAGCTACCATCACTACACACTTTTAAAGATAAGTGCTGCTTCTATCTCCCTTGATCTTCCCAACAGATCTGAGCTTGCCCAGCTCTCTGCTAAACATTACTGCAATGCCTGTTACCTTTTCCATTTCCTCTATCAGATGCTTTTCATTCTGCGCAGAGGAATCTTTTTGTTTAGTAATCTCTTCCTTTAAGTGCTCTATTTCTTCCAGAAGCTCTGCAATACGCTGTTTCTCGGAGTTGAGGAGGGAGAGCTTAGCTTTGTGCTCTTCCTCCAGCACAGACACTCGCTCAGCCACCTCCATTTCAACCTGACGTGCTGCATTTTGAGCACTCCGTAGGTGCAGTTTGGTGATTTCTGAAAAGCAAAAAGAAAAGAAAACAACATAATGACATCCTGGGATTTCTTTTATTTTAACAGGCTTTAGGAATGCACAGAAGTAAAGCTGAAAGTTGTCAGCTGTGCAGTTTATCCGTAGCCATATTAACTAGAAATCAACAAGAACCCCTTATCAAGATGATTTTGTACTTTGTTCATTATATCATCACCTTTGAAATGTATCAGTATCCACACAAAGAATAACGGGGATGGATCATGAGGACCTCCCTCCTGCCACCAACAGCCGCAGGACCTGACTTTCTTTTTGGGCAATGTAATGGTAGATTCATGCAAGCTTTATCTCCTCTTCTGCATGTGCTTTTAACATAAGGAATTTCCCAAAAAACAGCAGATGGGACAAATCTCTAAACGTTTGATTTTAAGCACTTTTTATATACTGTCTAGTATTAAAAATAAAGGAAAAATAAAAAAAAATATAACTGCAGATGTTCAGTCATACTGATCCTTTTAACCAATATAGAGCAGAATACAGCTATAGCTGCGTGTTACATAGCTAACTGCAAAGTATGGATTATAAAGTCATACCATGCTCCAATATGCACGCTGCAGATTCAACTGCCGTGATACCTTACCTACACCTCAATATATGCATTTCACACTGAATCAATACAAGGTGGTATATTTCTATAAATTATAATTCCAGGAAAAGCAGCAATGGGTAGGAAATTACATTAACCTATGATCACATAAGGATGTCTCATTAAATTTAGTCTTAAGAGGAACTTTAACCTGAATTCCACAGTAAAAGAAACCTATTACAAATCCTGCTCCTCTAAAATACTTTTCTCTGAAACACATCCACCAACTAGTGGAAAACACAGGAGAAAAAGGAAATATTAACACTAAAGGAGCAGAGCACTCTCAAACCCTCAAAAGAAACATAAGCAAAAGAGGTATGGAACATAGAAGTGGGTGTACTCTATGGAACCATCCTATTTCACACAAATAGAGGAGGCATTTAATGTAACTGACAGACAAGACTAAGAAATTCTCAAATACATATTAATTCAGGAAATGACAGTGCCCGCCCAGGAATCAAGAACGAAAACCTGATCAGCTCTGCAGCTGTAGCACATTTTACTACAGAATTATCAACTTCAGGTCACTGTATCTCTTATGGGCATGTTTAGTTGTGCTTCCAAAGTCACTAAGCAAAGTGCTTGATGCCAGGGGTTAACGTGTTCCCTATGGTTTGTAGAAGATAATAATCAATCAAAACCTGAAAAGCCTATTTAAAGGAAAACATAAGCCCCACAGGCAGCTTACTGTTTTACTTCCCAGCCTGTCAGATCATCTTACCTTTTAAATGTTCTTCCGAAAGCTGGGCACGGAGCTGCTCAAGTTCTAAGCAATGCTTTCTTTTCATTTCCTCAGTTTCTGTTCTATATTTGTCTGACAGATCCATTTTCATTTTCATTAGGTCCTCTTTATACTGAAGTGCAAGGGAAGATCTTACGGAATCTAATTCACACCTGTGTTGTTCTTTAAGTTGTACCTGCAAACAGGCAAGTTCTTCCTACACAAGAAATGGGTTAGAGAAAGACATCTTTAGCTTTGAAGAAACCATGCCAAGTATCTTTCAGTGATAGCAGCAATACAAAGCACCTGCTCAACAGGCATATATCTGGTTTCCAAAAATCCTGCTGGCTTTGCTCTGTTCCTGCTGCTCCATCTGCTGCTAGAGCAGCAGAGCCCCTCAAGACAGATACACTTTGGAGCCATGCCACAAGACAGTTCTGAGTTTCAGGAGCTGTTTGAGTGTATAGAGAGGGAAGTCTCACATGATTCTGAGTAGAGAAACTATCGACTCAGCAATTAAGAGACCTCTTTGTGTACACCACAGAACTTAAAATAACCATCTACTATGAATGCAGCTTCATACTCAGCTAGGTAATCAAACAGCAGCAAGAAAACAGGTATGATGTGTACATTTCTCATAAATCATGCATTTTTTTGTGTGATTTACTAATGAAGTTGAGCTCATGTTTCCCTATAGATGCCTTTTACTAAAAATAAAATATATTAATTTTATAATTAATTTAAAAAGAAAAATCTAAAACCAAACCCAAAAGGAAAAATTGTTTTTGGAATGCTCAGTTCACTTCAAGTTGAGCAAAGAAGTAAGTTCTTAAATTACAATGGGGTACATAAAAATAGGTGTGTAAATGGAAGAGGGGTCAAATGAGCAACTGCATTTGAAGAAAACAGGCAGCAATAGAAGGCACGACTACTACAGAAGCTACAGAGAAGAGAAATACCATGAGCTCTGCACTTGCACAGAAAAGCCTTGGTAAGCTCCTTACTAGGCACAGGATAACCCAAACAAAGGATGCAAAAATCATAGACCACTGTTTCATCTGTTCTGCTAGGCTGAGAACTGGTAATTTGTAATATACTTGCCAAAAATAATTAAGTCTGTCTCAAATTATGTCCCCAAAAATGTCTCAAATTAACACCTGACATCAATTTTCATATAGGACATGTAATGAACAGCAGAACTTTATTACATAGCAAATCCTACCTGATGTCGTTCCAGCTGTTGATTTAGCTGAACAAGTGTATCCTTTCTCTCTTTCTCAGCAGCCTCTTCAAAAACTGTGACAGAAGAACTGAGAAAAAGAGTTTCAATTTTAAGACTGGAATGTGTCACAAATTAAATGAAGTGGCTGATTCCCAATGTACTACTGAAAGTAGGCACAAAGCAACTATAACAACTGCTCAGGACTGAAAACTCGTGACTTCCATCAATGGGTTTCTAACTACAGATCACCTAATGCTCACTCCCAATATATTTAGAAGCTAACATCATCTTTAGTATTAAAAATATAGTGCAAGCAATGCTGTCATAACATGAGATGAAGGGAAGAGGAATATTCACCTGATGTCCCCTGCTTGATCTTGACTGATTTCCAGCTCTGACAGTGAATAGTCCTTCAGCTCTTGCAGTCTCTGATGCAGTAAAGCTAATTCTTCTCTGTAGTTTTCTTCAGCAACCCTTAGCTTCTTTTCAAAGTAAAGTCTCAGTTGTTCCAATTCAGCTTCATGCTCACTTTTTTTCTGCTGACGCTGCTGTTCAAATTCTTGTTTTAAACGCTCTATTTCTTCCACCTGTGATGCACGAGCCAGAAGCTGCTCTTTTAGCTCTGGAATGGAGGCAAAACCAACTCAAGTACTCAGAAGTACATATCCTTAGGCTAAATCACTCTGCGAAGTTCAGCCATATTTTAGTTGCTGCGACAGTGGTAAAATGTTATAGCAGAAACCATATAATAAAACCAACTTCTGAAGACAAAACGTTCCCTCCTCAGAAGACAGGAAATCTATGTTCTCCATTTACACTGCATTCAGAGAAACCATCCTCATGACAAGAATCAAAACTACCAGAAAACTGTTAGACCTCCTCATTTCCTTGGGTTTCATGTCTGGGCTAGTGATATGCAGAGTCTTGCAATATTGCTTAATTGCCACATGTGCTCATTGTAGCAGGGACTTAACACCACCAATGGGAAAGGCAAGGGGAGTCCAATCTGGCCTTGGTAGGTTTTTGCCTAACGAGTAGAGTCTGCCAGCACATTAACCCTGAGAAGCGCTTAACAGTTTTGAACTGGAGTATTATTTGTACATCAGAGCAGTGATCCCATGAAGCAACTGCCATGTTGTGAACCCACCACCACAAGTCTTCAAATCAATCTAAATGCATTGTCAAAGGATCACTCAAGTGAAGAAAAGCAGAGTAAAACAAACTACGCTTAAGATCTCACACTCCAAAAGAGATAATCCTCACCTGGACAATGGACGTGTATTCTGGTTTCACCTTCTTAAGCAAGATGAAGAAGAAACAGAAAGGGTCCAAAGAATGGGAATGTGAACAGTTAGAAACATGGAGAGACATTGGAAAGGTTAATATCAGCGCTATAGAGAGGAAATATAAGAATTCCAGCAAATACTATAGAGTGATATCACAAAATTATAGCAGATACCAAAACAGATCTGAAAAAGTCAAGGTGAAGTCTGTTCCATAAAGTTTTGTTCAATACCTTTAAATCTTGAAACAAGTCTTCAGATATATCATCAAATTTCAGCCAGCCATTCTTTTCTCTTAGGCTTTAAAACTTTTTCATAAGTTTAATACAGATGCACATAAGAATACTTTTCGTGTGAGGTGTCCCTGCCCATGGCAGAAGGCTGGAACTAGATGATCTTAAGGTCCTTTCCAACCCAAATCATTTTATGACTCTATAAAACCTATTATTTTTAACAGCTGTGCACATTGTTTTCCCTTTTGTTGCTTTTAGATTTAGAGTATATGTTTATTTGTTAAACAGAGGCATCATCATGGAAAAAGGAGGGTATTTTTAGCCTTATAGGAAAACAACACTGCCATTCATTCTGATTTCAGAAGTATTACCTGAATGTTTTTGGTTTAAATTACAGATCTCTTTAATCCAGGGCTTTTCTATATTGAAGAATTAATAGCCTTTCAAAAGATGATGAATCTCCATTTTGAGTGCCAATGAAAAACGCATTTTAGTTAACTTGCTGCAAAAACCAAAAGGGGGAAAAAAGCAACTTCTACCTCAAGATACAACCTAATCCCAATTTAAAATATTTCTGCCTTTCTGCCTTTTCTTAAGCAGATTCATCTCTTCATTATCTCCAAATAAGACAGCCACAATAAACTACTCAAAGCCATGAACTAAGCAGTGAGCTTTTACTGCCTACAATTCACACCTGCTCCCATAATGAATACAAACAGAAGCTTGTTATTGCACTGACCAGCATTTACTCCCCCTTTTTTTTTTAACTACTTCACACTTAATTTGACATTGCAATGAAGAACGTTTGGTTTACACTAACAAATTTGATAGTGGGCATGAAAGAGTGGGAAGAGAAATGAAAACCACAGGAGGGAGCTTTTCTCTGTAGTGACACTGTACTTTTTGACACTGCAGAATCAACTACTCATCTGACACTGACTCACCACTCACTTCAGCAACAGAATGCTGTGACCTACCTGTGTGTTCTGGTACATGAGCAGAAGTATTTTGTGTAAATAATGCATACTTCTATATGAAGAAGAGGCAAAAAAGAAAATGCATCAGTTCTGAACCTACCACTTAGCTCTTGTCGATTTGCTCGGGTACTGTCAAGTTGAGACCAAAGGTGCCTGACTTCTTCTTGTGAACGAGTCTTGAGTTCTTCATGCATGACCTGAAGTTTCTCCAGCTGTGGAAGACATGTTAAATACCCAGAAGCTCTCAACTTCTTAAACTAATTTCATTCTAACTACTTATCAAATAAGCAACAGACAGTTCTGACAGCAATAGGTAGAAATGCTTCGTGGCAATCTCAGCAACTCATCCAGGCAATCAGAGATACTGAGTAGCACTTGACTGTTAGACCCACTCATCTGAGAGAGATGAATTTATTCTTGATGCCATATTTATCTCAGTGGCAAAATTGAAGTAGTACTTATATAAACATGACACACAAGAACCAGAAAATTAAGCACATAAATACAGATGAAGAAACAGCACCAAATGGCACAAAGGCAACTGCATTCAAAAGATTCTGATTTACTGGAAGATCACAGAGTATTTGCCTGCTTCATAAGTTGAGTATTAGGTTTGTCAATACAATACCTAAATACGAGCAAGTCACCAAAATTGCATGTATATTGTCTAGTTTTTGCTATATAGAATCACTTTAAATGAGTGTTCATTATTTTTTACCTCTTTCTGAAGATTCTCCTCTTTTTCTTGGCTTTCCTTCTTCATATTTTCTAGGAGTTGGTTATGCTCAGCCTGCAACTGCTGTTGCAATTCTGTAATGGCTAACTGGTGTTGCTCTTCCAGTTCTATGCATTTTACTAAAATTAAAAGTGAGTTCTGTTACATCATCATCCCAGTTACTGAATAACCTGTACAGCTTTTATGCAACTGAAATAGAAATGCATGTCTCTAGACTAAATTGGTAGCTCAGAGGGAATCACAAAATGCTTGATGAGTAAAGTATTTGAAAGTCAAACATCACACAGTGCTTCCCAGTATCCACATCTCTGCTGTTAGCCAAGAGATAACCAACAGTAGGCCTAGAGGGACGAGCATCTGCTCTCTGCTTACACAAAAAAGTATCCTGAACTAGAAGCCCACGACCAGGGAAACAAGCATTTCTTCAGATCCTACACAGAATTCCTCCTATGACCACACTCAGCAGCAGGCAGTGATGAACAGGAGGGACTAGGAAAGCTCACGCCAAGTATGCTCTGCCTTGGCACTGAGCACTCTCTGAACCCTGTAAACCTGCTACTACCTCATTCGGACAACAAAATCTTGAACTGCAGAGAAAGAAACTGCAATTAAGTGACCACATTTCAGCCCCAGTGAGCTGCAAGGGATGTGTGTTAAACTCACAGAATAGATTTTAATGATACATGTTCAGAGAAATTCAGTAAAGTTCGTGCAGGCTGGGGAGAACAAGCATGTGCTCGCTGCAGCCAAAGGTGAGCTGAACACTGTGAAAGCATCCAGGCCAAAAAGGCTACACTTCACTTCTGAAACCTTTCCTGCTGCCTCCTCCCAGCATCATCCAACACTCTTAATACTGCATTTGCATTTACCTGGAGAGAGTATCACAGACTGGCTGAAGTTGGAAGGGACTATCGGGGGTCATCTAATCCAACCTCCATGTTCAAGCAAGCTTCCCTAGAACATATTCCTCATTTCCCATGACTCTCTCCTGCATACTGCCTCAGAAGCTAGGCAACCTGAGGAGCTATCTCTCTTCACTTCTCAGCATTCTGTATCTCATGGCTCCTTTTCATGCCATCACTGACAGCAAATCTGACACTGTTGTGGCAGTCAACCACTATCTCAACAAACATGTCAGATTCTGAGGCCTACACAAACTTTTCCTAGTTCTATATCCAATCTGTAGCTCAGCAAAAGGCATAAATAGATGTACCTGTTAATGAACACCTCAGTTACGGTAGTCTATAAAGGTTATTTCCAGAACAGTGTCTAAAAAAAGCTACCATTCCATTAAGCTTTGACTAGTCCCAGAGCAAACCTCGTGGGTTTTTTGTTAGAAGCAGCTGCTATTGATAATAATCAATAGAATTTTGGTTAATTCACTAATTGCCAAAGCTGGTCTTCAGCTGGAAGCAGAACAGTACCTTCTTTTAATACACTTGAAGGAAAACATAGTCCATCTCATACCCTATAGAAGTAAAAGCACAAGATGGCTAACAATGCTTTAAACAATTTTTTATTTACTTAGAATCCCAGACTGGTTTGGATTGGAAGGGACTTTACAGCTCACTCAGTTCCAACCGCTGCCATGGGCAGGGACACCTTCCACTAGAGCCAGATGCTTCAAGCCCTGTCCAACCTGGCCTTGAACACTGCCAAGGATGAAGCAGTCACCACTTCTTTAGGCAGCCTGTTCATGTACCATCCTGTTTTCAAGACAGTCTTACACCACTGACTCAGTTTTTGAGTACATGGGTATAGCTTGCATTTGCTTTTTATGCAGGTTCTAAAACCACTTGGCTAGCTTTGCCATTGCAATAAATACAACTGCTTCCCGCACTTACTTTTAGACTGTTCACTCTCCAGAGAAAGATGACCCAACTCTGCTTTGACTTTTTCTAATTCGATTTCCAGAGTTCTCTGCAGTTCCACCATTTCAGTCTGATGTTTTCCAGACAGCTCTTCAACCGTGTTTTTTAAATGCATATCAGACTCCAATTCCCAATCTCTTTTGAGAGCCTAAGAGAGGAAGATCTGCATTATTAAAGCAAACACATTCAGTATATGAGTACTTTTCTCCTCCATTTACTTGTCCCCTACAATAAACGTGTAGCAAACACATGACTTCTACCACCTCTACTTTACTGAAAGGAGTTTAACTTTTTCTTGTATGAAGAACAGAATTTGTACCTCTAATGCCTGGATATGTTTCTCTTCCATTTCCAATTCTATTTTCTTTCTCTGATCAGCTGTGAAATAAAATACTTATTAATAATTTTATACTAAATGCTGTGAATAAATGATAAGTAGAAATACGGGTGAGATTACCATTTTCTGCAAACACAGGTGTAGGCATGCAACAGTGTAAGGTAGCAGGTTCTATCCAACCCCATAACTTTAATCCTAAAGATATACATTCAATGCCTATCAGTGTCATTTTAGATGCTAGCATTTCAGCTCACATCCCTCTGAAGTGTTTGAATCACCTCTATCTCCAGAGACACAGCAAAAGAGTCTCAGGCAGCAGCAAGAACATTTCTTCTAAGACTGCTTAAGAAACAGACTGCAAGACAGATGCTATTATCTGCTCAGTTACTGCTGACACCAACAGCTGCTTCCTTCCCAGCTCCTCCCCAGATTGACTCCAACTTCTTGTTCAGCATCCATCTTGGTCTGCAGGGACCCTGAAAAGGCCTACCAATCCCCTTCTCCCAGCTCTGAAGTATCATTGTCTTAGCATGCAACCTTATTTCAGGTGTTCCAGTGGGAAACGAAAACTCAGAGTTGGCGCTAGCTATCCAGCTAACGGTCCAGAAGAGAAAGAAATATCATCTAAGTGATAAGACAGTGTCCCAGCACCCAGGTTAGTTGGGACATGGCCTCATAGCCTCCCTGAGAAATGTCTTTTTCTCTAGTCCCCCAGCTAACAGTATCCACAACTCTCTACCCAGATTCTTCCACTATCTGATTCAGAATTCTCCTTCTCAGCTTCTACATTCAAGAACTCCTAAATGGTTACATTCATACTGATGTACTAATGTGCCACCTCTACACCAAGACAGGAACCTGTGCAGGAAGACAAATACTGATGGGGTTTCAATGTCTGGCCCATTATTCCCAAATTTTAATACCTAGTTCTTGCTGATGCTCTGACTTTAGGTCTTCTTTTTCCTTCAGACACTGTTCTTTAATCTTCTCCCACTCCAGCTGATGGCGGCTCTGCAGAATTGCTACCTCTTGAGCACGCTTATCATTAAGCATCTCCCGGAGTTCCACCAGGGCAGTTTCCTTTTCTTTTCTAAAGTTAGACTGTGTAAGCTCAAGCTGAGAGGTATGCATATTATTTAAGCTTAGACGTAAAGCTTCCAGTTCAAGGCTGTGCAGTGTCTGTCATGGAGAAAAGAAAAAGGTTTTTTTCCTCTCCCCTCTAACAAAATAGGTTCACTTCTTTCACATCCAGTTTAACACATCTAAGTTTTGTCTTGCTGTACTTGGAAAGTATTTTTTCATGGCAGAAGAAAGAGTGGCTTTTAAAGACAGAACCCTGAAAATAAGCTGCTTTTTACTAGAGTAAGATTTTCATAACATTCTCAGTGCAAAATGCTTTCCTTACCTGCCCCTTAACTTCATCTCCTACCAAATACCTTGTGTCAATGCACTTCTTCACAATGTCAGATCAGAACACAAGTTCACCCCAACCTTTTGCTGCCTATTAGCTAAAAATCCTCATATTTCTTAGTAGTTGTAATTTAGGAAGCAAAATTCTGAAGTTGCATTGGAAAAGTACAGTAAAATTCACCAAGCTTCAGTAAAAAGAACTGTTAAATATTCAGCAGTTAGAAATGGCAATGAAAATAGACCAACCAAACTTTCCAATTCTTAAATACACTAAACACTACAGCAACACCTTGTAAGTAGACCTAACACTGGATGCATTTCTTCCCATTTCCCATAAGGAGTGAGAGGAAAAGGTCAGGTTCATATACATGAGTTTAGCACAGAAGCATTCATAGCTACATCAGTGGGATAAGTAAAAAAGTGGGAGGGGGTTGGTATTTTCTTTAAATTGATTTGTTAAACTTCTCAAGACATGAGAAATGACAAAGTTGGGCTTTTGGAGTTTGGTTTTTCGGTTGGCTGGTGTCGTGAATGGACTCAGCAGCTTTATAGGGACTGGTCCATGCACTGAGGGATGATCTCTCTCCCTCTATGTCTGTGTGTGG
>JASSUY010015027.1:0-12898 GCA_032466535.1 Forpus xanthops
TTTCTCTTAGGTCATAATTTTTAGTGCTCAAAGTACTGATACGTATTTCTACACAAAAATTGTACATTGAAAATGTACACCTGAAAGCAAACTAAATAATTTATCAGCACAATAATACTGGCCAGGTTAATCTTAAAAATATGGGACATATCTGTTTGTTTGCAGAGACAGTCTTCTAGCCTCCTTCATTGACAGGCAACTAGCAGAACTCTGTCTTTATCTTCTTACTATGCACTAGAACTTTTAGATGGCAGCCACGCCTGAACAATTTGATTCATATCACATTTGCTACACATAGTGAAACTTTCAAGTGAAGCCATAGAAAAATTATGGCAGTTAAGGACACTATAGGTGCCCCTATGCAGTGTTTGTGGCTATATTAGCCTTTGGACATGATGCTTTATAAAATAGGGTTGATGCGAAGCATAAGAAGCTTTGTGTGTTAAGGCATAAGTGGCATAAAACCTAAATGCAACTGAATTGTACCAAATTATATGTACATATCACTTTAAAAATGTTAAAGGAAATGATGTCAGAATAAAGATATCAAAGATTTGCCATGTCATAAACAAAATCACAGACAATGAAAACAAGGTGAAGAAATAAATCAGGTTCCAATTTCTTTTATGAATTTAGCTTATCTTGAAATTAGTTTCCACTTTCTCACTAGAAAGGCCACTCTCATCATGGAACAGCAAAATAAGTGGTCATCACCATTCTCTGTGTCTATTCCATGGCAGGTGCAATTGCCACTACACCTACATGATAACTAAATTCAAAGATTTTTGTGAATGCTAGTCAGGGTCATAAATTCCATCTAGAAAAATCTAGACAAAAGGAATCACTTTAGGGATTGATATTAAATGTGAGATCATATTTAGAAAAATCCCAGCCGTTATTATTCAAAATTCATAAACGTTTGAGAGGAAAGCCATATATTTTTGGAAACTATTTACTGGATGCTGATTTCAATGTTTCTGTAGAAACTGATTCACCAAGTTGCAAATTCTTAAACAAATTTTTAAGTAAAGGATATCTGATCTCAATTACCCTTTAACTGTACCAAAAAAAAAAATACTTTAAAAATTAATAGAACGAGAAAAAATGTCAACATTTTAAATGGTTACTATGAACAAATGTGAATAAATACAAAAGCTTAGAACTAATTAAAAGGTGTGCAGTCATGTCCCCTTAAGTAAAGTTGTCTGTCATCCAACTCCATATGTCTCCAAGACAAGGCAGAAACAGCAAGACTGCTAGAGTGAAATCAGCAGGCAAAAAAGACACAACTGAGTGTAATCAGCATAAATGGTGATAACTCAGCCCATAACAGAGAAAAATAAAAGAGAAGGCATACAGATTTGGAAGTGCATCAGCCCTGAGGGACACCATAACACACCTGTGTTAATAAGTTAGAGAACAAAAGATGTACTTAAATTGACTACCATCTGACAGCTAAGAAACAAGTTAAGAATAAGCAGCTTTCAAAAAGCAAATGAGCAAACCCTGCATGTAATACAAAGAATTATGGTTGGTCCTGGCCAAAGTGGAACTACACCAGCTCTTAAAGAGCAGGTAGAATATAGGGTGCCATGAGAAACACAGGTTTTGCCGTCAGTAAAACATTTCCTCTGGTAAGATGCAGTACCCACTGAGATGCCTGCAGTAGCTTCAGCAAAGTTTCAATGCCTTAGCAAAGAACAGTCTTTTCTATGGTGATCTCTGCATAATTGCTCAGATAAAGACAATGCAAATTAGATCAGAACTCTTTTCTAGTGTAAACTGGTGTAGTTCAGTGCAGTGGAATTAGTTTGCACTACAGTGGCTTTGCCAAAAAGTTTTTTTAAAAATTTCAGGTTAATCAATCAACTTGAACAGAACTGTGGAAAAATGTATAAATAATCACAGCAAAGTGACAGTCTGGGGGTTAATGCTTCATTCCTTTGTGCCTTACGTAGCAATTTTCACCTGATGAAATCAGGTAAAACTGCTTCCAACTAAGAAGTTTCCAAACTCTAAATTCTGATGACCTATTTTATACCCCTTTACACTGTCTGGAATGGCTATTAAAGGTGCCGAGGTATTAAAAACTAAGCCAATAATCTTACATTTATTAAAAAAGGTACTTTTGTCATTCCACCATCAGTAAAAGTACATACACAATGCTTTAAAGTTACAATGAGGGTGGCAATGATGTTATCTTTTTTGTTAGCACATTGGTCCCCAAAATAATTCTAGCATAAATATAGTCAAGATAAATCATCTAAAAGGATAGACTAAATTGAAGACTGTCAGGATTAATGTGCAGCCACAGTCCCAAATAAAGCTACACCTGCCATCATATATCATTTTTGCAATTAGATAGCTAATTGAACTTACTCAAGAGCCAAGTTATTGAAACTGCAAAACATTATTGGGAAAACAAAAGCCATTAACATAACAAATAACTTGCCTGTACACTTGTGGAAGAAAATGTTTTACATCTCTATAATTCTTTTTCCTAAATTCAAGAGATTACTTTTGTTACTTTCTGCTGAGTTAAAAATGCTTTTTGTAATTGTAGAAGGATTTTTGAAGACTGAAACCCTCCAAGCAAACTACAGAATACGGACTGCATCAACTGTGATGGTGAAATTTTCCCCACATTGCTGCCCCATTTCTTCAAGTCAACAGATCTCCTTGAATATTTTGTTTGAAGGAAAGCTGTCACTGACTTCAGAAATAGACTTTGCTCCTCTCTTACCACATAGGATGTCCTTTGACTGTAAAGCTAATTTAAGTTCAGGTGAAGAGCAAGCGTCAGAACACATAGAACTCTGACTACTAGGATAAAACAAAGTCTCTTTTCAAAACCATTAAGCATGTATGGGAACTGCTCAGAATGAAAGAAAAGCAGAGTGGTACTCATGCACTTCTAATGTACTTCTAATGCACTTCACGTGCTGCAATTCTAATCTCTCAAATTCTGCCCCTGGTTGCAATTGGACTGCAGTAAAGGAATTTTAAAAACTTGAAATGGGTTAGAGGAAAGGTAAAGCACGAGAAGATGAAATAGTCTTGCCCAAGAAACAGCCCTGCACTTTGCTCCATGAAAAATGAAACAGATGAAGAGACAAAATTGAAAGTATAAATCATCTCAGCCGTTGTTCTCTGATCTAGTATTTGAGCTGATTGGCAAAATATTTGTGCTCCGATATTACTATAGAAGAATCTCTTGTCCTTTTTAACATCAAATTGAAATTATCAAATTTAAAATTTCATTTTGTTCCTGTGAGAAGTATACTCACAGAACACATGGACACTGAGTAATCAGTTGATCATTTCTATTTCCAATGCAAATATTAATTGTTTGAAAAGCAAAATTGCTACAAGGATCATGATAAAACCCAGTGAATATGTATATTTAAAAGTTCAATTGAAATAAAAGGAGCATAACAAAAATTAAAATGGCATTTTGAAAAACCCAACCCTATTATTGTCACCGTATACAATGCAGACTAATGACCCTTAACAAAAAAATGGGAAAAGCTAGTATTTACCAGAGGCTGACAGGCATAATTCTGCTTTTGTGGCTCACTCTCATATCATTGGTGTTTTGGATAATTTTGACATGTCTTCAATCACATAAACACAGTGTGAGCTCAGGAAGCAGGTGCATGCATATTGACAAATGTTTTTTTTGTCTTCTTTCTCAGAAATGAGGGCCAAAAGGAGGTGCATCTAAAGGGCAGCATGTTCTGGCTATGATTCCTTGGTAAAGTGCACTGCTGCTGAGTAGGGTCAGGCAGACCAAAAACGTGTACAGCTGGTGCTAAGGCTGAATAGATACCTGAGGAGGCAAATGAGGGACACTTTGCCATTCCTATCTTTGACAGAGTAGAGAATCTGGCCCTAAGATATTTAAGAGGAGATGGCATGAGGCAGTCTCTCCTGGCCAGGCTCCTGCTTCTGGGGGACAGCAGCATCCCCAAAAGGGGACATGCACATTAGCCATGTGCAACAGAGGACACCCTGCCTATGTTGCACTAAGCCTGAACACTCTCAGTCACCAAAGCCAGTCAGCTCAGCCCATGGGAACCCTCAGCCCATGTTAACATGTGTTAGCAGTGTGACAGGGATGGAAGCCCAATGTTGAGAGTGAGCTCAAACCCTTGCGCAACTAGTAGGGTGCATGACAAACGGAAAATCTCTGGCATGGTACCAATTTTGGTGCTTATAGAAATTAGGACTGGTAATGCATATAGTTCTTCCTGAAATTAATTTGAGACACCAGATACCAAAGGAAGCTTGCCATCACTGCAAGCGGCATCCCCACTTCCACCCCCCCCCCTCCCAAATTATCATTAACAGAAGCACTTTGCTTTCTAAATGTTATGTGGGATACCTCCTAAAGTTTTGCTTTGCTTTCTCTGGCGTTTACTAATGGTGATGACTAACTCCACCAATACTGGCTACTGGAAACATCCTCCTCACTAATGCTTTGGCAATGTCACCTTCTTATTACAGGCACAGTTCTTTCTTCTCAAGCACAAATTTTACAAGAACTATTATCTGTCTGCATCATTGCAAGTGATTGGAAGGCAAGTCTATACTTTCAAAAATAGGCTTAATAGTGTAGACTGATAATGATGAAATACTAGTCAAAGCCATCTTCCAGTCAGAGGTGCTCTTTATTCTTACATCATAATTTTCCCCAAACACTGCTGCTATGTAAAAATGTGGAGTGCTGCTAGTTAAAAATAGGTGGTGAAAAGTCCAAATCATCCTCCATTAACTACTTCTAAGTCTCTTTGGATCTCACCCATTTCATGACTTCTGTAAATATCAGAAAATACTTAGGCAGCCTATGCACTGTATTTACTGCCTCTTCTAATTCACTCTTCATCTGTGATTCACCTGCTCCTCTTTGCTCCAGTCAAGGTAGTTGCTGGGATGATTTGGACTGATTCTTATGAGTGAGAATCGCTGTTTTGGTGCATACCTGCTCACTGTTCAGCACAGCAGGATCTCATCCCCACCTGTTAACATGAGATGGACATGAGAAAAAACAAACTCTGGATATTTCTTGCTGAGAGAAAAAGAAAGGCTGTCGGATTTTATTTTGGAAGTGCATACCACTATACTGTATGTCATCAATACAGGAACTTGACAGAAGGATGGATTGACCTGACAGTAATACAAAGACACCAGTCCATATATAAATAAACCACTGTCAAGACCTCTAAAGTATGCAAAGAGTTGTGCTCAATGGTTCAATGTCCTGCTGGAGACCAGTAAAGAGTAGCATTCCTCAGGGATCAGTGTTGGGACCGATTTTGTTCAACATCTTTGTCGGTGACATGGACAGTAGGATTGAGTGCGCCCTCAGCAAGTTTGCCGATGAGGCCAAGCTGTGTGGTTTGGTTGATATGTTGGAGGGAAGGAATGCCTTCTGGAGGGGCTTTGACACGCTTGTGAGGTGGGCTGATGCCAACCTGATGAAGTTTAACCATGCCAAGTGCAAGGTCCTACACCTGGGTTGGAGCAATCCCAGACACAGCTACAGGTTGGGCAGAGAAGAGATTCAGGGCAGCCCTGAGGAGAAGGACTTCAGGGTGTTGGTCAATAAAAAAATGAACATGAGCCAGCAGTGTGCACTCACAGGCCAAAAAGCCAACCGTATCCTGGGCTGCATCAAAAGGAGTGTGACCAGCAGGTCAAGGAAGGTGATCTGCCCTTCTACTCTGCTCTTGTGAGATCCCACTTGAAATATTGTGTGCAATTCTGGTGTCCTCAACATAAAAAGGACATGGAAGTGACGGAACAAGTCCAGAGTAGGGCCACGAGGATATCAAGGGACTGGAACACCTCCTGTATGAAGACAGGATGATAGAGTTGGGGCTGTTGAGCCTGGAGAAGAGAAGGATGCTTGGAGACCTCATAGCAGCCTTCCAATACCTTAAGGGGGCCTATAGGGATGCTGGGGAGGGACTCTTCATGAGGGACTGTAGTGATAGGGCAAGGGGTAATGGGTTCAAACTTAAACAGGGGGAACTTAGATTGGATCTGAGGAAGATATTCTTTACTGTAAGGTGGTGAGGCACTGGAATGGGTTGCCCAGGGAAGCTGTGAATGCTCCATCATTGGCAGTGTCCAAGGCCGGGTTGGACATAGCCTTGGGTGACATGGTTTAGTGTGAGGTGTCCCTGCCCTTGTAAGGGGGTTGGAACTAGATGATCCTAAGGCCCTTTCCAACCCTAACAATTCTATGATCCTATGATTCTATGTTGCTGGAGGGAAGTTCTCTGCCATATACCTTGGCAACTGCTCTTAGTTGGAATAGTTTCCATTTTAATTTTATATATTTTTTTTCTTCACTATTTTAATTGTAAATTATTATCAGTCAAACTGCATGAAAACATAGCAAGAATAATAGACTACCAGAAAAGCATCAGAATATCAGAAAAGGATGTTATGGATAATAAAAGTGGATAGGGAACAGAATGCTTTCCAGACTGAACAAAATGTTGTCTTTGGTAGGTCTGAGCTACTCAGATCTGAATACCACCAAATGTTGCTGGGACTTAGCTCTAAAAGCTTACTTTAGGCTATTTCTAGCTACCTGGGTTTTTTTTAGGGTGACAAGATTTACAGACACAGCTTCTCAGCATGAACAGCATGCGTGGAAAAATTAATGCTAAGGTGAAGGATTTCTGCAAATCTCATTTGTTGTAATGTAGACTACTTATTGACATGAGAGTTCAATTGTATACGAGATTCACTGTACAGCTATTAAAATATCGCTTAGCATTAGATTAATGTAAGGATTCATGTGTGAGAAAACCAACTGCCACTTGAGGCTTTTATGTCACTGCTGTTATTATTCTTCAGCTTTAGGCCGCAAATTGATCACCTCTGTTCGTCACTCACTACTGGAGTAGTTGAATACAGGACAGAAGAGCAATCTTGCCAGCTATCGCCCCTGCAAAAAAAGTCATAAAAGGAGCCTTTCCATTTTTTTAGTACTAAATGAGAAATTAGAATGAAAAAAGTGTAGTTCCTGACTTACCCGCTCTCACTGGTACCTAGATCAGTGTGATATTAATTAAAAAAAAAAATAATTAAAATTTTTAAAATCCGTAAATTTAAAGCATTAAAAGCATTAATGAAGTATAAAATATGATTAACATTTTAATTTTATTTTTCTTGACTTTCTCATTTTAATATGAGAAGGATTTTCTTCATCTTTTACAGAAATACAACATAGAGAGAAATTGGGAATTTTAAAATTAAAATCCTCTTAGTGAGAAACTGAAATCAGATTGTGAGGCTGATGCTGTTTCATGGGATTCTAGAACTTATTCAAGTTAGATTTTATTTTAATGCTTTGGATATTAACTGTGAAGTGTAATTACATAATATTAAAGGGTAATAAAATTGTTTCCGCAATCATACCACAAAACCTGACTGTTAAAATCAGAAAACAAGGTTTCTAAGAATATGCTGCACTTAAGCTGCATCAGCAGCATAACTTCTTTTGCAATGAGTAAGTCTGAAGAAATTTTTCACTTAAGCCTTTTAAAAACCCTTCAGAAACGCCATCTGGCTATGGCCATTAACTATGGGAAGAGATTGAAAGGAGTGGCTACAGAAACATGAATAAGACACTATAGCACAAGGCAAAAAAGAAAAAAAAACATTCACACTATAAGTAGTAGTTATTTTCCATAGTAAATACATATAGCTGGGAAACAAGTCATAAAATGAGAAACCATCATTGTTGGAAACCATTTTTGAATCTCATAGCCCCCCAGTGTTGCTCTTTTACAAATAAGGCAAATTCATCATATAATTGAGTTAGGAAGGTGCAAGTCTTCTTAAAAATAGTCTCCTCTTAAAGAAATTAAATACGAATACAGTGAAAATGACAATATTGTTTACCATGGAAATAATATTTGCACAAACCAGGACAAAACAACATCTTCTAAAACAACTGAGCAGCAATAGTAATGCTGCTCTATGTTTCTAATATTTATGCTCAATGTATTTATAATAATCTTTTCCAAGGTTTGTGAGAAATAAATCTAATCTCCCCCTTTTTTTCAATCTACACGTGGTATATGTGCTAACTTACTGAATTCATCCTTCATGCAATTCCAGTTTATTAAAGAGGTTAAAAATTTATAAAACTCTGATGGGATATGGTTTTAATGCTTCATCACACTACCCATCATTTGCTTTTCAATCTAGATCAGAATGATCTTTCCGACTTCCCTGCAATCACCTACCTGCACAGCTAATATTTTCTGAGCGTTCTCCTGAGAGGCTGCCTGGATCCTCGCCAGCCCAGCCTGGTTGGAGAGGCCGTGCTGCCTCCGCTGTGCTGCCAGCACCCCGCGCAGCCACTTCTGCAGTGCCCAAAGCTGGGACAGCAACGCCAACGGTGCCAACGGGGGGTCAAGGCAAGGAGAAGAGGCAAGAAAGTAAAAGGGAGGAAGGGAAAAAGAAAAAAAACAAGGAAAAAAGAATTAAATTCCCAAGTCAGAGTAAGAGAGGAAATTAATGGCAGCATTCAAGAAGAATGATGGAGGGAAATATAGAAAGCAGTCAATAGCCCATTCTGCGCTGTACAGGCCTGACAGGAATTTCACAGTCTCTTGGTTTTTCAGCCCACTCATGCGCATTCATCAGAAACCAGTCACATCTGGCTGCCAGGATGGGGGGTTAATTTTCTCTAAATGCCTCAGCAGTTTTGTTCTAGCTGAGGCAAACTCTGTGACTGCAAAGCTGATGAGTAAAATATTTCTACTTCACCCAGTTTAACTCAAAACCGATAGCCTCGGGACATATTGAACCTTTCTTAAAAAAATAATCTTTTGAAGCTTTCTGAATGGCACATCAGGTCAGGCCAAAGTTTAAAATGCAAGTTTAAGACTTTGATGGACACAAGAGCTTTTTTTTTCCCTGTGTAAAGCTTATCATAGCTTGGCAATGTGTGCTTTAGTGCATGACAAAACTAAAGAGAATTAACTTAGCCATCAACTGCTCAGGGAGAACAATAACAGGAAAGAAATTTCCATATAGAAGTTCCTATTAATCTACCCAGCTATAACCATATGACATGAAAGCATCTAACAGCACTAAATTGCACTGAATGCGGCAGCTGAGAGTGACACTACTTAAAAAAAGAGGATTTTATATAGACTTACAGAAAAGATAACACTTATCCTAGGAACTGCATTTGGTGCAAAGGATCCCAACTGAAATGATTCCAAGGGGAAGTGTAGAAGTGCTTACCTGATAGAACTTTGCTATAATAGTAATTATTGTTAAAATCTACAGTTAAGACTGTTATCAGTTTTTCCTTAATCTGCAAGTACTTGGAACATATAAACATGGTGTGGCAGGTCTTGCTGTAGAAGAAAAATGTTTTAATGAGATAAAAAAATCTACCAATACAGAATGTCTTTGAAAACAGCTATGGGGTTTGGAAAATTCTGCAATCGTTGCTGCATACTCTAGACTAGTTTTAATTTAGAAAATGGAAATTTAAGGCACTGAAGTCATTGTTTAGTGGAAATACATTGGTTTGTATTTGGTCAAGTAATAATTTCAATAAATTCTATAGCTATTGTTAGCATGAGGCCTTCAAGAATATACCTGTCAACTAGATTAAAACAATGGATTGTACCATGCCTTTCAAAATAATACATTTCATTAAGGTCAATGCCACAGGTCAATAATGGGATCACTTATAAAGAACCTTCTACATGATAAGATGTGACTGCTCTTGAGGAGCAAACTCAGCATACCAGGTGAAAAATGCACTTTTTTAAAAGAATGTGCGTTATAGTAATATCAAGTGAGCCATTACAGCCTAGAGAGTAATTAATGCACATTTTCAAAATTAAAGGCCTGATTTTTTGAGATACTGAGTTTCCACAAGTCCCATTAGGTTCTATGGAAGCTGTGAGTACTCTGCATATTTGTAAATGAGGCTGCAAAATATTAACGCAGATCTTTATACATTTTGTTTTTGAGACCTGCCAGTGTATATTAAAAATAACATGAGGGAAAGTAGACAAACTCAATGGGAAAGTATAAAAACATCAATCTGAATCACAGCCAAAACAGGAACCCAAAATAGGAATATGTTTTCCAGCTTGGAGAACCTCTTCTAAGTACCACTATTCCTTTCTTCCTCTTTTAAGAATTATTTTGTTTCCTGAAATCTATCTCATTCTGCAGGTCTGCTGTTATTTCAACTGTTTTTAGATCTCATGTTTTTTGATACCATTCTGGACTCTCAAAAAAAATGCAGGTTAGAGAGGAACAACTTTTGACATTTTAATGGAACAATTTGCTTCAGCCCTAGAAAAAATAATTCAGTAGAAAACTACTTCTGGATTATCAAAACTCTAATTTTTGTAAAAAAGTAAAATAATTAAAAGATATCTATTTTGACATGATAAAAAAATGGTGGTTGGGGGAGTTCAAAGGATCTGTCAGTGAAAGGTGATATTAAGTGAAAGGAATCAACAGCTATCCAGTTCAACACTACCTAACCTTTTGTCCTGAGAAAATCAAGACATTTAAAACTTCTGAGGTTTGGCTATTTGAAGAGTTGTATATTTATTGAGAATAAATTGACAGTTTGTATATTTATTGAGAAAAATTGACAGCTTGTAGTGGCTGGTGTTCAGTATGACTTTCACTGCTGTTTCTGATTTCAAAATTACAAGTCTGTGGTAGCTGTTACTATTGTAAATATCCTTACATCTAATGTATCTCATATTTCAACTACATTTTATTATGCCTAGCATAATGGAGCCTAAACCCAATATTTATTAATTTTACAATATGGGTTGCAACATAACATGCATACAGTTGGAAATACATGTCAGTGAGAAAGTTACAAATTGATCAAATAACTACTGGCTTAGAATAAACTAATGGACCCACTAACCTAGGAGGGCTCACGCAATCTGCTGGGTGGGATGCAGGTCCCTAGCTGAGAGAACAATTTAAAATACAAAAATCCCAAGTAAGTGAGCTGAAACCCACTTCTAGTCCAGAAGTAGCCTGTAGATTTCATAAGTTTTGCCATGATCTCCCTGTCCCTCCAGGCACCAATACTGTTCCCTTAGTTCCTCTTCTTGCTCATATACTTATCACATGTAGAGCCTTAAGAAGGCATGTCATGCTTGAGCTGCATACACAACATTACTGTTAACTCCATTTTTCATTGCTTTTTCTCACTATTTGAGAAAGAAGCTGTTGACTAAGTATGATCAACACAGCAAGCCAAGTGCTGACAGTGCACTTAACAGAATTTCCAGTGGCCAAGGCATGAGAACATGTACAGTAGTCAAATATTTGTATGAAGTTCACTTTGGTTTTGCAATTTACTTTTCTGTGAGAGCTGGACTGAAAGAAAAAGGTGTCTTACCTCTGTGCCTGGCAGGATCATGGAGCAGATTCTTCCGAAAACCATGCTAGGGCACATGAAAAACAACAAGGTGGTTGGTGACAGACAACACAGCTTAATTGAGGGCAAAACATGCCTGACCAAATTGATGGCCTTCTGTGATGGTGCTATAAAGCTGACGGATAGGGGCAGAGCAGCTGATGTCATCTACCTGGCCTTGGGGAACATGGTCTTCTGTGAGATATCCCTGACCATGGAAGGGGGGTTGGAATGAAATGACCTTAAGGTCCTTTCCAACCCAAACCATTCTATAACCCTATGACAAAGGAAAATCCCAAACAAAACCCACAAACAGAAGCAAGCTCCAGATTTCGGGTATTCAGGAGGACAGGAGGAAAAGAAGCACCAGCATCTTTGTTTATGCTACTCTTGTACCTGCCATGGATGCAGCTGGTACAGGTTCGCTGTTAGTCTCCACAAAATGACCTTCCACTAAAGGGATTGTAGGGGTTTCTGCAGCATCAAAACAGAATTCATTCTGCAAGGAGGTGTTGGGGGTCTTTTTTTACTGGGAGGGGACAATTTTTGAAGGAAGTGACTTCTCTCAAATCTCATCCTACAAACAAGGAGATGGTGAGCCAATGGCTTTGCTGGAGAGGCACCTTTGTGAGCTGCTGGGGAGAAAGAATGATGCTGTTAAGGAGTTGCCATTCTTCTGCTTTCGGGCTTCACTGTCATTCTCCTGCACTTGTGTTGTGGCTCCCCTCTGTGCTTCACAGCAGAGGAGAGCATATGGCTCTATGATTGTTTAATTCCTTATTTATATGTGTTACTAATAGCATCAATAATATCACTGTAAATTTGGAAAAGGAGGTGTGAACTAGCTGCTGTTGCTATCTTACAAGAGATGAACCTTATGAATAGGGGTACCTTATTCTGTTCTCACTTTTAAGTTTTTTGTTCTGATAAATTGAAATACTCCATTAAATTTGTGTTTCATTTTTCAGTAACATGATTGAAATTAACCTAATATTTCAATCTATGATTTCTTATTTGAGGGATCAAACTGGAAAAAAAAAAATCATAGAATCATAGAATAGTTAAGGTTGAAAAGAATCTTAAGATCATCTAGTTCCAGCACCCTTACATGGGCAGGGACACCTCACACTAAACCATGTCACCCAAGGCTATGTCCGACCCAGCCTTGAACACTGCCAGTGATGGAGCATTCACAACTTCCCTGGGCAACCCATTGCAGTGCCTCATCACACCTACCATAAAGAATTTTCTCCTTATAACCAATCTAAACTTCCCCTGTTTAAGTTTGAACCCGTTACCCCTTGTCCTGTCACTACACTCCCTAATGAAGACTCCTTTTCCAGCATCTCTATAGGCCCTCTTCAGATATTGGAAAGCTGCTATGAGGTCTCCAAGCATCCTTCTCTTCTCCAGGCTCAACAGCCCCAACTCTATCATCCTGTCTTCATACAG
>JASSUY010015029.1:5361-15887 GCA_032466535.1 Forpus xanthops
ATACAAGGGAGGGCTGGGAAGGGGGGGGGAATCGCAAGGAAAAAAAATAAATTAGAGACTTAAAGGGAAAGAGTCGCCATGTTTAGCAGCTTTTCCTTTTTTTTTTTTCCCTTAAAAAAAAAAAAATCTGCTCAATTCCACACAGAACAAGCTCCTCGATCCCAACCCTCCTCTTTTGTCCAATTCAATCTTTGGATAGATCTTTTGTTCTAACTCAGCATGAAAAGAAAAACTTTCTTTAAATGCTATAAACTTAAAACTAACTGAAGTCCCTAAACAAATCCTCCTCTGAGCATTCCAAACATATATACATGGGGCTTGTGTGTGTGTGTGTGTGTGTGTGTGCGTGTGTGTTTTTATTTAACCCTGGTGCATTTTCTGTTTACTATTATTCTCTGTGAACCAAAGCTCGCTGCGAGAAACTTATAAATACAGAGATAGCTTACAGGCTTTAAAACATAAAAAGCAGAGAATGTTTTGGATTTGAAAATCATAAATTATAATTTAATGCCAATAACAATTTACAACAAATGGTTGTTTACAATAAACTAACACAAAACAAACAAGTCAAGATCCTGTGTTCTTAGTAAGCATAAAAACTTCACACACACACACTCACATGGATAGCACTTGCAATAGAAAAAGCTAAATCTAGAGGTCAGCAATCCCCTGCAATAATAGTATATTTATATATTTATATATATTTATATATTTATAGAAAAGGAGCTATGATTCAGATGTAAAACTCTGCTCAAATTCACAGTCATACGCCCCTCAGCCCCCAGTACAGATGTGTCTAACTGGAACACACTAAAGATCAGGGTTTAATCGACTTTACAGAATGATCTCCCTCCCTCCCTCTCTCTCTTTTTGTGAAACCACAACATGGTGTAGTTACGTGTGGTAAAAAGGGAGAGGGGGAAGCCTCAGACAGGAACAAAATTGCAAGCTTTCACATACAAAGCATCTGCTACAGACCAAGGGGAGGGTTGGGGAAGGGAGGTGCGGAGAGAGGGGAAGAAGAACTGACACACACACGAAACAAAATATCACCCCCTTGCAAAACCACATCATCTCGCCTTCCCTCAGATTTGGGGGGTTTTGTCTCTGCCTGCTAGGGATAGCATTGAATTCCCGGACGGCTTGTCCGGTCCTATGCCATGGCACCCATGGGAGCTGTGCCTGTGCGAGGGCTGGGGAGAGGGCCCTGGGAGCCCCCCAGGGAAGATGCATGTGCGCCTACACATGTATGTATGCAGGGATACATACAGACATATATGCCATACGTAAAAGATAGAGATGACCTGTGGTCATGCTTTCACAGTCTAAGGTAAAAAAGAAAAAACCCACTTGCGAGTATATATATATACATTAAAACCCGACTCCTCAGTGCTAGAAGCTAAAGCCACTCCATTTGAAGACCTCTCAATGACAACGATAGATGGCAACTACGGAGTATTATAAAAAAATCACACATACTTAAAGAAAACTCATTGCAAACAACTGACCTATATTTACAATACTGCTATTACCTTGCTTGAATGATCTTGTGCGCCTATGTCAGACATTTACAAAAGATTTTTTTCGCCCCATTCTGATCATAAAATAGATACCGATCTCCAGATTTCTAATACTTTTTCACAACAATACCTCTCCTACGCAGGCACTTAAGTGTGACAAAAATAAGGGCCTTTTTTTTTTTTTTTTTTTTTTTATACCCCAGAAAATCCATTTTTAATTAACAGGAGGATTAGATGAATGGGGGTTGATGGTTTACCATTTCAGCATAGTACTTCCTAAAACCAGAGATAAACCACGAACTTAAGTCCTCCGCCCCCATCCCGGAATTAAACAGGTAAATACACTACCATACATCTGCTACAAACCTACTGTGACAAGTAAACAAATCAATCGTCTATGGACTTAAATGACTGCAAACTAGAGAGAAGTAATGCGGTTTCTGAAAGACATTTATGACAGCCAAACAAGTTTCAGATATCAAATAATATTTTAATTTCTGAATACTTTCAATTTTCCTTGGAATATAACACACAAAGACTCGACCAAACAGTTCAGTTATTATAACTTTTACAGTATACAGAAATGTTGCACTTAAAAAAAGAAAAAAAAACCTTCAGTTTTTTTTTTTAAACACAAAACTGTAAACTCTAAGATACTGAATCAATCACGTTATCTATAAGTGCCAACAGTGTTATTTTGTCATGCTGATTTCAATGGTATTTTTTAAAAAGGGAAAATATCAACAATTATTATAATACAAAGGGCTTGCAAATATACAAACAGATAGAGGAGTTTAATAACAATTCATGATGAACTATGTGGAACCCAATTCAAATTACAAAAGTTCACTTTGCTTGGTTTTGTTGGTTTTTTTTTTTACTTTTTTTTTTTTTTTTTTTTTTTTAAAATCAAAAACCGTAATGTGTCTTGGACACAAATTCCTTCTACCTATAATAAATCCCCACAGTTCATTTTCTGACCGAAATATCAAAAAACTTCGATTTGGGGGTAGTTATATGACACATGTGGTTCATTGGGGTCTATATAATTATAGCTCTCTCAGCTTCAAGCTAGATTTTGGGTCACCACCTTAAGTGCGCTTCCATCATTGTGTTGTTGAGGGTTTTTTTTCTCTTTTCCTTTCTTCCTATGATACTTTCCTGGACTCAGTTTTAATTCTTTCAGAACATATATTTTAAGGATACACAGTTTATTTATTTATTTTTTTTTAAAGAAGCCAAGGTTATATCAAAAATTATTATAGAACCACAGAATAAACTGGTTTGAAACCAGAAAAATACAAAAAAGAACAGCTATAGGTACATAGACACATAGGACAATTAATAATTTGGAAAAAAAAGACTTACTTTCTTCCGTTCTGCTAATTTTTTTTCTCCAAATTTCCTTTAAATGCACTTTAAGCGAGATTTTTTTTAAAAAAGTTTACCCCAGAAAAAGAAAAAAAAAAAAAAAAAAAGGGAAGAAAAAAGAAAAAAAGAAAAAGCCCAACACCGCTTCCTCGCTTCTTCTTTCCCCTTTTTCTTTCTTTCTTTTTTCTTTCTCTCTTTAGTTTTGAATTTTTTACAAAAAATGAGAAGTAGCAAGTTTTCTTTTCGGAACGACACGGGAGTTTTTAATGCATTCTGTAAAAGTTCATTTGACAGTCTCTCCTTTTGTTTTGTTTTTTCTTAATTCACAGTCCATTAATTTTTTTTCCTGTCTTCTCTTAGCAAACTTGTAACATCCTTTTACATCCTTTCTTAGCAGAAGGAAGTTTAAGTAACAACCAGAACCCAAATGTCATTTGCTTTCCTTTCACTCTCTTTCATCGCCCTTCTCAATTTTTTCTTTTTAATTTTTTTTTTTAAGATTTTTTTTTTCTTTCTTTCTTTTTTTTCTCTTGAATATTTTATTGAATGGACATATAAGGCCAGTTAAAACTGCTGCCAGACAGTAACATATCCCTGATTAGGGTTTCTATGGGGGTTTTACCTACCAAACGGACGAAAAACAATTGCTCTATGACAGAAGAGGAGACAGTGCGAAGGGAGGGGAGACGTAGTAATAGCTTCCCGAATCGTGTTGGCTGGTTGGGATACTGGCTCCTAACATACTCTTCCAAAGCACACTGTGACTTCTCCTGTAAACTTTCAACATGGGCTACATCAGAGAGACCACAGGCATCTAGAAGAAAGTGTATTAAAAAAAAAAAAAAGAAAAAAAGAAAAAAAAAAAGAAAAAAAAAAGAAAGAAAAAAAAGAAAACAATCATCAGATTAAAAAGTGGTTTATTTTAGAATTTTTTTTAAATTTGATCTGTTTTTAAATGGCTAGAATCAAGCATAGATTGTGTGCCATCACCTCGCCCCCCAGTTTCAATAGGTTTTACCAAAAGGGACAATCTTTTTCTGTGCATGCGTGTGGGGTTGTATTTCTCTCTCTCTCTCTTCTGGAGGGTCTCCTTTAGGATTGACCCCAGCTCCCAGAGTCGAGATTTCTCATGGCACGACAGACCTGAGGGGCTGACAAGGAGGTGTTGGCCAAGTGGAATTTTGTGCATCTGTATTTTTAGGGGGAAAAGGCTTGGGGAAGGCGGGGAAGGCTTGAGTTGAAAGGGGGGAAAGGGAGCCACTATTTCTCCCCTCTCCCTGGAAAATAATTGGGGAGAGCCTACCCATGTGATGAGAAGGAGTAATAAGAATAGTGATAGAAATCATAATCATCATCATCATCATCATCATCATCAAAAACTGGCCCAGCCAAAGATAATGGCGCCCCGGATCCAGCAACAGATTCTCCCCCAAAGAAGACAACGCGTTTTTCTTCAGTCTTTGAAACTGATTTAAGTGGCCCTTTAAAACTGATCTTGTCAGTTTAGCCTATTCAGAGGCAGCCATGCAAACTGTGATCTCTCTGTTCATTTGAGCTGTTTCTTTTCCCCCCTCTTTTCTTTTCTCTTTCTTTCTTCCCCCCTCTCTACTCCCCCCTCTATTTTTTTTCCCCCCCCTCTTCTTCTTCTTTTTAAACCTAAAGGCCCTTACAAGAAGAAAACTCCCTGATAGGGTCTGGACATTTTTTTCCCCCTTTTTTTTTTCCGATACGCTAAAATACAATAAGTTCCCTTTAAATCAGAGACGTCTGTGCTGAAAGAGCACAGGTTGTGACCTGACCTCCCTGTGGCTTTCCTAGGCGCAGGGCTAACACATGCATATTCTGCGAGTCATTAGAACCCAGATTTCCCCCCCTCCCTCCTCTTAAAAGAGGCTGCAGCAAACATTATATGCATCTATCTGCGTCTGCTTTACATCAGAGTGTGTTATTGGGGTGCTGCAGGAGCTGCGGGCATCACCCTATATTTATTTTATTTCTTTCTTTTCCCTTGCATGCGGCTATCTCCCCCAGAATCAAGATAACAAGAAACGTTTATCTAGTTGGGAGGCAATTTACACGCCAGGCCTCACATTTTGAAAATAGTAATAAATTAAACAGTTACGACAGGATCGGACGATTGTTTTCTCAGAAGGCTAAAGAAAAAATAAAAAATAAAAAATAAAAAAAAGAGGAGGAAAAAAAAAAGGGGGAGGGGGGAAATAAAATAAGTGATTTGGGAGAAAAGGCAGGATTGGAAATAAACTCCTCGGTGTGAGTGTGAGCTGGCCAGGGGCTTGGGGAAGGATGTGAACGTGTGTGGGATCCTCGCTGTGCGAGAGAGAGAGAGGAAAATGCATCCTAGAAAACGATAGGGAAAAAAAAATGAAGTGAGCACCCCATGTCCTCCCCCTTCCCACTCGGGATCCCTACGACCCTATGGCTCCATGCGCCTTGCTCATTGATCACCTCAGGACTTTAGCACGAGTGATTTGGGGGAGAGGGGAAAAAAAAGGAGGGGGGGGGGAAGAGAAGTTTTTTATGTGTAAAGCAATAATATATAAAAGGAAGTTTAGGTCACGACCCAGAACCTGGACAAAGTCCAGAAAATGACTTCGTTCCCCAGACCCCCTTTAACACAACAAGGAACGGATTGTGAGCCCTTCTTTTCCCACATAAACTACATTTTTTTCCTGTTTCCTGATATCAGGCTTTAAAAAACTCCGATGAGTAATTATTTTACAGGTCCTGCTTCCATTCATATGTTTATCGCGTGGCCACTTTCCCAAGCTTTCCAAGGAGTTACAGAAGAAATCTATGGATTTTTTAACTTAATCCCCAAAACTTCTAGGGCTCCAGCACATTGGCTTCCCGATGCAGCCTTAAAGTTAGCAATCTGAGATAACGTATTGCACAAATTAGCGAGCAGAGGTTTTTTTTTTTTTGCTCCTTAAAAAAACATAGTAAGAATAAAAAAAAAATTTAGCCTCCAGAGTTAATATCAGGATTATTACTCACCCAGGTTAAACTCTGGTGCAAGCTAATTAGATTTCACAACGCACTCAATTATTGCTTTATAACTCATGCACTATTTCTAGGCAGCAAAAGTTGACACGTATTCCCCCCCCCCCCCTTCTCTTTGATTATCTAAGAAACACCTCGAGGTCTTTTCCTCGGGAGAGGCATGGTTGTGCCACCCCGGAATTATACTGTGGAGCAGCAGCTCCACTCGCCTCTTACTTTTCCATACTATCCCTGTCTACTTATGGTAACGATCTTTTCGCACCCGCTACTCGCTTTGGAGCCTGCAGTTCCTGCTGGGTACAAATGCAAACTTTTCCCCTTAGCTTAAATGACACAGAACTGCTCACTGCCACGTTCTGTTTAAATCAGAGACAGCTCTTTGGAAAGTTGATTTATTTTATTTTATGGGATGGCAGGGAACATATTTTAAACTCAGCTTTGTGGATTTAACTTCTTTTTTTTTAATTCAATTTTTAATCCTTCAGGGCTTTTTTCCCCTTCCTGACTGCCCATAAAATGCTCATCTTTCTTTTTCTTTTTAAGTGTTTTCACTGATAGGACGACTTGTATTTAACAACATCAAACAGATTTTGCTGCTGTTCGGATGCGTGTCATTAAATGCAACAACCCAGAGCTATACTGTTAAATAAAATATTCTTTTCAATGGAAAAAGCACAGTCTTTCATGGCAAATGGGTGTCTCTCCCCGAGCCCCCTCTTCCCTCATCCCCAGCATTACTCAACTAGGGTTGGGGTGTCTTTAGGTTGTCTATTTTGTGTGTCTGTGTGTGTATTATTTTTTTTTTATTTCTTAATTTATTTTTACTTTGCACTCCCACAAAGATGGGATGCTCAGATCGGAGGCCCTGAAGGGGAAACCACAGGGCACCATATCCTAGAAGGAAAGTGAGCACACCGGTTCTTGGGGAGCAGGGAGCTGTGGCGGGGTGTCAGGCAATAACACTTTGGAAGAGCAAACAGTTCTCGGGAAGGGCCCGGGGGAGGAAAAAGGAAGAGCAAAGAAATGCTGCCTACCTGAGGTGAAGAGGACTATGGCCTTTAAACAGCTATATTCTGCGGAGTCGACATGCAATGCTTTCAGTTTTTCTACTTGCTCTTGGAAGATTCGTATGTGGTCCATAAAGGCGACCACTCGGTCAGCAGACATTGGCGAAGCGTGGAGGCCGGCAGCTGCCAGGAGCGGAGCTACGTGGAGGGGCATGGAGCACTGGGCAGCGTTGAGGACAAACAACTCGCTCCAGGTCAGCCTCAGGAGGGCCACCTGGTCTGTGATCTGGAGGTCTGGGAAGAAGGGGATATTCCTGGCCCACTCCACCGCGCTGAAGAGCATCCTAGCTGCCAGTTCACAAATGTTCTCGATGCCCATGATGTTGTTGGGTTGCATGCACTGACTGCCAAAGCGGGAGGTGGGGTAGGGCTCTGCTCTCAGAAGAAGGGAGATATATCCGGATAGGTAGGAATGGCAGTTGAGAGGGTCCCCATTTGTCAAGGCGAACTGACCATGAGTTGGCTGTGTGGGTGGCATTCTGCCCCTCTGGACCGCTGCAGTAAATAAAGAAGAAACTACAGCTATTAATATCTGAATTGCGACCATCGGTTCCAATACAGCTTGCTTTGTGTGCTTGTGCATGCTCGTGTGACACCGGACCAAGTCTGTTTAAGAGGGAAACATGCATTCTTTCAGCCAGAGTTCAGCCCGTACCCCCGCTTTAAGGCTCTGCAGCTCCCGGGTCAAGTCAAAGCAACAATAAGAGCAGAGCAATGCTGTCCGCTCAGCCAGGACTGCCTGCAGAAGCCCGAGATATTCACTTCCCAAAACACACCACAAGCTGGTTCTTTCCCTCCTTCCCAATCCCTCCACCGCCTCCCCTCCTTCAAGAGATGCAGGATACGTCTTTGTGTGCCCGGGTATTTTAATTCATTACACCTCAACCAGCTTACTGATTTGGGGCTAGGGGAAAAGGATGGGAAAGGAAGGAGGGGAAGAGGGGAGAAGCACTTCAGTTCAAAATCCCCGGCGCTGGTCCCACACGCGTCTCTCGCCCACTGAATATATTGTTGCTGGTGTTATTATACACACCCTCCCTCATAAAAAATTATCAAAGGAGCCGACATCACCCCTCAACATCCCGGCAGATCCCCTGGCGAGGCTGGGGCATGATCCAAAGGCACCTTCCTCTGCTGCCCATGGAAAGTGGGCCTTTCATTTTGTTAATAAATTTACACAGTGACAGCGAGAGAAAAAGAAGAGAGGAAAAGGGCTCAGAGGCAGAGAGACGGCAAGAAGAGAGAACGCCTAAAAATGTGCTTGATTTGTATTTGTTATTGCCACCACTACTAGGTTAGTTACTCTTGCAGAAACACAAAGAGAGGAGCCCAGCAAGTCCCAAGCCCCCTAACCCTTAACCTACATAGCAGCGTCCAGACACAGAGCACGCACTGGAAAACTGCAGGCTCACATTTCCCGTCTAATTTTATATCACAAAGACTCGACTTGCAGAGACCCGAGTACCCCACACTTACTTCTGGGCTGCTCTTTCCTTCCCCCCTGCCACCCTCCCCTTCTAACTCCCCTCCTGCCTCTCCCGGTGGAACTAGAAAATATGAGGAAGAAAGGAAAAGTGGGATAATAACAACCAGGAAAGCCAGGCACACGGCAATATACATATGTATACATACACACACGCACGAAGAGGTGCATGTATATGTATTTTTAAGGGAAAAATCCAGCTGGGAATCCACAGTGGAGTGCTGTAGAGCCTCGGCAGGGTGAGTCCCATTGTAATAGTAATTTGAACCGCTTGTGTAAAATTGCAATCTAAGGCAGGGTGCTGGAGGATATAAATATATTGTATACATATATATGTGCGTGTGTGTGCATCTCTTGTGTGTGTACACACGCACAGAGACACACATACACATGCCCGGAGCAACTAACTCGGAGCATGCAGGAGGAAACATGAAGTAACCACACGTCAGAATCCTCATCTCGCTCCTAAGCAGCGTGAAACTAAAAATCCACTTCCAATAAACCTCCATCAGCAAAATCAAAACAAACACAAATCAATTACGAGTGCTGGAGAAAAGCATGCAAGAGCCCCTGCCCACCCTCCCCAGTACCTCTTTCTTTCATTGCGAGAAAGTTTCTGCCTGCTTATTGAGGGTGAGGGGGAGGGTGGGAGAAGGAAAGGTTCTGGTAGGGTTTGGGGAGGGAGGTTAAAAATAATAATATATATATTAAAAAAAAAAAAAAAGAGAGAGAGAACAACAAAACCCAAAACGCAGCGAGTGAAAAAAAAAATTGCAAAACAAATGAAATCCCAATACCTTCCCGTCTCATGCCAACTTTGAGGCATTTTTTGAGGCGGCAGTACTGACACTGATTGCGGTGGTGCTGGTCAATGGGACAGTTCCTGTTGGCACGACAAGTGTAGCTGAGATTCCTCCTTACACTCCGCTTGAAGAAACTCTTGCAACCCTCGCAGGTAAACTGGCCATAATGTTTGCCACTAGACTTGTCCCCACAAACCACACACTCAATGTGCTGCTGCTGCTGCTGCTTGTCTCCTTGGCTCTGCTGGCTCGGCGGGTTGGGCTGGGCCGGCGTGCTGGGGGGGCCGCCGGGGCCCGGGGTCTGCGGGGTGTGCGGGGCCCCGGCCGGGGGTCCCTGCACCGGCGGCGCTTGCGAAGGCTGCGTTCCCTGAGCTCCGGGCACATCGTCCTGGGGGTCTCGCCACGCACCGACTACCATTGCCATATCTATGGGACACCGTTGCCAAACTTCCTGTTCCCCCTTTATTTTCAAAGTTTGTTTGCTTTGCTGTTCAGATCAGCTTTGCAGCAGTCTTTTTCTCTGCTTTTTTTCTCTCTCCTCCTCCCCTCTCTCTCTTCCCCCCTCTCTCTTCTATTGTTTTGATCCCTTTTTCTCTCTTTTTTTTTTTTTTTTGTTGTTTCCTTGGGTTTGTTTTTTTT
The DNA here is from genome assembly GCA_032466535.1 of Forpus xanthops. Classification (NCBI taxonomy): domain Eukaryota; kingdom Metazoa; phylum Chordata; class Aves; order Psittaciformes; family Psittacidae; genus Forpus; species Forpus xanthops. The sequence goes on from JASSUY010015029.1 coordinate 15,266, forward strand.
TGTCCTCTGAGGAGGTTCAGGGCGGGGGGGATCTCCCGGTACCGGCGGAGGTGCAGAAACACGGGGCGATGGAGGTGTGTGTGCGGGGGGGCGAGTTGCGAGTCGATTGTCTGGGCTCCAGGAGAGCGAAGTAAAAGAGGGTAATGGGGGGGTTTGGGACGGGGGGAGGGGGGGAAGGAGAGAGAGGGAGAGAGAGAGAGAGGAGGAAAAAAAAAAAAAAAAAAAAAAAAAAAAAAAAAAAAAAATCTCTTCAAAGATCTCCCTCTCTCTCTCTTAGAGCTGATCTGCAGCAGAGTAGTTGAAGGAGGAGAGGCGGGTGTCTGGGGGCCAGGTCCAGGGAAGCTCGCAGTCAGCCATTCAGGAAAGCCATCAAAATAAGAATGAATAAAAGGTTAAAGATTACACACACAGCGGAAAAAACCACGCGCGGCTGCGGAGGAGACTTTTCTCGGCGCGGAGAGAGGCGGCCGGTCTCGCCGTAGTTTTTGGAAGTCCAGCTTGCAGCAGCAGCAACATCAACCGCGATCGCTTTGTTTTTGTGGGCTCTCTCTTTTCTTTTTTTTTTTTTTTTTTTTTTCTCTCCTCTCCTCTTTCTCCTCCTCCTCCTCTTTCCTCCTCTCTC
>JASSUY010015034.1:0-80296 GCA_032466535.1 Forpus xanthops
GAGGTGATCCTGCCCCTCTACTCTGCTCTTGTGAGACCTCACTTGGAGTATTGTGTGCAGTTCTGATGTCCTCAACAAAAAAGGACATGGAACTGTTGGAACAAGTCCAGAGGAGGACATGAGCATGATGAGGGGACTGGAGCACTTCATGTATGAAGATAGGCTGAGAAAGTTGGGGCTGTTCAGCCTGGAGAAGACTGCATGGAGACCTCCTCATAGCAGCCTTCTAGTATCTGATGGGTGCCTACAGGGATGCTGGGAAGGGACTCTTCATTAGGGACTGTAGTGATAGGACAAGGGGTAAGGAGTTAAACAGGGGAAGTTTAGACTGGATCTGAGGGAGAAATTCTTTCCTGTAAGGGTGGTGAGGCACTAGAATGGGTTGCCCAGGGAAGTTGTAAATGTTCCATTGCCGGTGATGTTCAAGGCCAGGTTGGACAGAGCTTTGGGTGACGTGGTTTAGTGGGATGTGTCCCTGCGAACGGCAGGGGTGTTGGAACTTGATGATCTTAAGGTCCTTTCCAACCCTAACTGCTCTATGATTCTATGATTATATAGAGATACAACACTGTAGTTTTAGGAATTTTGAGTGCTTAATGCTCATCTAAAGAATCTGAAATTCTCCTGTTTCTCTTAGCCACTAAAAAGCAAAAATGACAGCACTCTTATTTTGTTTTCAGGCATTGTATATGATGAATGTTGCATGTATTTCTATTAATGTAGTTTTGAACCAATAATATAAAAAGTGTTGAATGGAGAAAAAGAACTGTCAAAATTTTAAATCCCAGTCATACAACGCAGAAGAAACCAGAATATCATACTGTAGTGGTACACACAATACTTACTATACCCAGAAGCTTCCATGTAGAAACATGCTAAATCCATGTTATTGATAAAAATGCACTTGTTTGCTATCCTGTGAATGAAGAGTTAGCAAGGTGTACAGACTTTGTACAACTGGTTTCAAAGATAAATACATATCATACAATACATTTGATCATTACCGGTATTTGAAGAAGGAGCCAACTCTACTATCTCCTTTGCTTACCTGAGAAGGTCTGGCACACTGCTTACCATGTTCAGCAATTGCAAAGTAGGCTGAGAAAAGTGCGCAGGACCAGGAAGTCCAATCCCAGTATGACTCTTCCCACACTTCTTTAGTCTTCTCAACTCATGTCTTCTATGTGCACCAAATTTCCTGTGCACTTTTTTTAACTTGTTGGTAACATGTCAGGTTGGTATCATACCTACCCTAGTTGTTTTCACTTTATTCCCAGAGGAACAGCTCCATCCCTTACGATCTGGAAGAACTTTACATTCCTCCCCTTCAAGACATGGTTGCATGTGGCACCACCATTTCTGCTCCACTATTGAAGCTACAAGAAAGGAAAACAAACACATTTGCATGCTGTTGAAATGAACACTTTAATGTCTTTGTGTTGCAACATTTCTTTTTCAGGACAATGTTAGAAATGTATTGACTAACAGGTAGTTTGTGATTTTTCAGCCAGGCCAGAATCTTCATAAGAAATTAGGCCTCAATTTGCACAAGGTGCTATGTGCTTTGAAGTCAATCTATTTACTATGTTTCTCTTTCTAATTTACTGCAGCTCAGGAACTAATTTCAAAGCAATTTTTTTCAGCCTTCATTTTTATTTGTTCAGACAGATTCAAAGTCTGAAGTACAATCTCTTCTTTTTGAGTTACTGCATTTTGCCTGATCTACTATATAGTCTAGCATAGCCTTATTAAAATTATTCCCCAATGATGACACATTTACAGCTTCACTGACAGACAACAACACATCAACAGTAAAGATACCATGTAATGAGTGAATTCATCCTTCTGAAAAATCAGCTACTATATTCCCAAATAAAACATATGAGCCAATGCCAGATTTGTTAAGTAAAATATTAATATTGCACTGTGAATAGGAAACATAGTGTTGGTCTAAAAAAGACTGAAAAACAGCCAGAACTGTTCTCTGTTTTTTGCTTGTTTGTTCCTCTATAATAAAAATAAATATATAAACAAAATGTAAGACTGTAACACATGAAAATTATATGCTCATATATATTTGCATAAACACTTTTAATTAAATTCATTTCCTACAACTCCTAGGGCACTCTATTAGATCAAATTTAGCATCTCAAGAAGTCTCTAATAATTTTGCTTAGCATTTCCACAGAGTAATAGCAAATAATTCATTTGTCCCATCTTCCTTTCATTCACCTTGGGCATGCCCTTCAAAATGCAGCAGCATTTCTACTCATATTTTAAATAGTTAACTGCAATGGAGTGGTTCTCACTGATGAAACTGCCGGCAAAATCCCCTAGGAACATGCAGCAAAAGGGAGCAATAGAAATAGTCGCACCATCAACACAAGAAGGAGCTGCCCGGGTGGTACCTGCTACCTGCCCAGGGAAGCAGGAGCACTTCACTGTCTGTGATCTTTCTTCTATCTTGTTCTTATTGCAACATCTGTGGAGTGCCACAACTTCACAGGTCCCAGTTTTAACATGGTGAGCTGTGAAAATAAGATGATGAGCAATTTGACAACATTGTGAGGCAGCATCGTACTACTTCAGTACTTTTTTAATTACAAATGCATTACACTTGGCTCCGTAAGGCAATCTGCCATGCATGAACCGAGAATTAAAATGGTACTAACACTAGAATGTGAAGTTGATTTCTTTTACAAACGTGGTATAACCATCTCATGCAGAAAACACTGGCTAAAGTAAAACAGTTGGAGAAGGCTTCATATGGGACAGTTCCAGAGAAGCAGGAAGCAGAAACACAACACTAACCTGGAAAATATATTAATTTCTGGACTCCCATAAACAGCTTTATAACTCTACCAAGATTTTTTTTCACCTTAAGGGGAAGTGTTTTAATGTTGAAACACCCATGCATGCACAACTTTTCAGAATCTATATCTCCAGACTTTATATCCAGGGCAGAAGCAGTTTTTGATACAATATACCAAAACATTCCTAGAGATGAAAAGAGAAGAAATGGCAGGATACAGGGACTGCTCTCAAACAAAGCCCAGAAATAAAATCTAAGGAGTCACACTTGATTTTTGCCTGGCACTGCAAAGTAAGTCTAGGAACACGGGGAACTGAGTTTTTCAAACACAGGAGGCAACAGGACAATTCTCATTACCCCACATCCAGTAAACATCACCCTCACCCATGCTCTAACTGATCACCAGGAACATGCTACTGGAGCCCTGTGAGAAGAACAACTCGTTAAGAGGACAGCTTACTGAACTACGCTTCCTGTTTCAGCATCCAAAAGATCTGCAGTTCAAAAAAAGTAATTTTAAGTAAACTTTTAGTGGTTACTGATACAAGATCAGGTATTTCTGGGGATAGTTCATTTCCATCAGAAAGAATCATAGAATTATGGAACCATAGTACAGTTTGTGTTAGCAAGCACCTTCAATGGTCATCTAGTCCAACCCTGCAATGATCAGGGACATCTTCAGCTAGATCAGGTTGCTCAGAACCACATCCAGCCTGGCCTTGAACGTCTCCAGGGTGGTGCAACCATCACCTCTCTGGGCAACCTGTGCCAGTTTTAACACCTTCATAATAAAAAACTTTTTCCTCATGTCCAGCCTGAATCTCCCCTCTTTTAGATTATATCCATTACCCCTCATCCTATCACAACAGGCCCTGCTAAAACGTCTCAACCCATCTTTCTTTTACACTCCTTTTAAGAACTGAAAGCAATCTGAACTTCTAGCTCATGTTGACCTACAACCTTGATAGGGAGGAATATTAATTATGTAACTCAATACATGTTTTAAGAGTATTCTTTAGTTTTCTATTTCCACTGCTGTTAAGGTTTTTGTACGCTTTATGCAAAGCCTATATAATGAATGCTTAAGCTACCTTTCATATTCCAAACGGCAAATAATAAATAGGGGCTTCCATGAGAAAGCCGTACTAACAGGCTTTCAAACAAACATTGATCTCTAATTGTACTCAGTTACTTTTGCACAATATCAGCTCCCAGAAGACCTGAAAAAGGAAAACAAACTTGATGGAGGCTGTGGACCCCAAGAATGTGCCTAGCGGCAAAAGCAACTGGCAGCAGCAAGGTCTTCCATCAACAAAGCATAAACTACTAAACATTTCATTCAGGCAATTTTCAGTAGAACAAAGTCCACTGAAAAGTCTGTGATCTTTGTGATCATTCACAGCATCATACTTTGATAGGTTACATTATACTCCACCACATCATGCTGCACTGCAGCTGAAACGATACAACACAATGTGAACAATTAACCCATGATCCATCATACTGCAATATGCTGAGATGCCATATAAAAATCAGAAATCCAAGAGGATTTTTTTTTCTTAAAATCACTTTGCTTTGGTTTTTAACTATCATTTCTAATTCAAGAAAGGATGAGGAAAGCAATTCACACTACCTGTCTGTATTTTGCAATCTCTGATATTTTCATACATTTGATGATAAGCAAATATTTTCACAGCTACCAGTACAGTCTACTGTAAAAAATTACTTTTAATTATCTTCCAAACAACTTCATTGGTATATATGCCAACAAAACAATTTGAACAAACAATTTAATTTTTTCTCACTAAAACAGTTGTATGATTGGGGTTTTTTTTGTGAATATGGCAAAAAAATATTCTGAGATATATTTTGAATATAGAATACATAGTAGAACAAACACATGCTGCTTTTGTAATTTCACATCAATTTTTATTTTGATAGGCAATTACATCACTTACAGCTACACATGCTAACAGAAATTCACTAAAATTTATTATATGAAAGGACATAAAAAACCCAGACACTGAATCTACAAAAGAAAGTAAATTTAGTGGTAAGAGGTGAACTTCGTCCCATATAATTTTTCACTACAGTTATTATTTGTCTTCTGATGTGTATCACTGATCCTGAAATTCTGTCTCCTCACTCTCCTATTAAATAGTTTTACACTGCTCTACCAGGTCTACAGAAATGTCATAAAATACCTGCTAAGAGAAAATAAAGTACAATGTGCACCAAGAGTCATCTGGAATGGAAACCAGTGAAAAGAGCTGTTGCAAAATTATGTGAGGGGAAAGTTCACACTGAAACAAAACTTCTGAAAGAACTGCTTTGCAGTAGCTAGGGAGAGAATATCAGGCATTTAAAGACTTTTATGGAAAACAAGTGAAATTAAATTAAGCAGTCACGTTCATGTACTATACAGAAAAGGATCTCAAAGGATGAAAAGATGTGAAAAATGGTAGAGAACAAAAAAATAATCACATACTATTGATAGTATTTGGAGAATCTTTAATAAAGCTGCTTTGAAATTTTAGGTATAAAACTAAAATGACCTAGAAAAGTATACAAAGATATTTCAAGCATTGAAAATCTAGGCCAACCATCCTCTAGTTTCTATTTACCATCTAGAGTATGCAAAGAATATTCCTTGAGAGGAAATGTAGGGATTTTAGCTCCTTATGCTATCAAATAATTAAGTTCCAGGGCAGTAAGTACAGTATCTGTCACATTCATGTGAAATGAAAGCCTCTGTACAGTAGATAAAGGATTTCCCACAACCTAATACAAATTAACCCCATTAAGCTTTTGAATCATTCCCTGAAAGAAGGATGCGACTTTGGGAGATTCACATTTTGGTTTTGTTTCTTTTTCTCCTAGCACAGACTTCAAAGTATGCTGCTTGCTTTGCAGAAAACATTTGAGAAAGCAAATGTCATTTCAGAATTCTACAGGAATTCATTATTCAAAATCACTGCAAACAGTCCCACGTGCTCTGCTACTGCATTTAATCCTTTCTGAAATCAATGTGAAAGATTAAAGAAAGAGATATCTATGTGTATAGATTGTGTAGCTTTACTGGTGATTATGCATAACATAACGTATGTATACATTATGTTCCAGAAGATATTAACACTGTATTATGAGTGCATAACTAGGAAAACAGACATAACCATATCTTACCTATTAACGGTATATCCTGTAATTAACCTGCCACTTTTATAGCATATTTAATGTAGTGAAATCATCAATAGCTATCTCATAAATCAGTATGATAGTGGTACTGTAAAAAATTAAATGCTCATAATCATGATGCAGGAAAAAAATAAAGCTAAGACATTATTACTTTTCAGTCTACATAAAATTGCACTTAAAGACTATGTTTAAACATACACAGCAAAGACCATTAAATATATATAAATTCTACCTGTTCTTGTCCCTTCAAGGCAACTTTTTTTTTTCCTTCAGGTGAATGACATTTCAGTCATATTTTCACCATGAGTCTGGCTCTAAGTTGTGCACAAATCCAGCATTAAATCGAGGAAAGTCTTCTGAATTCCATTGTTTGTTATCATTGCTATTTCCTAGCCCCACCACTTAAATATTTGTGTTCAGTTCTGATATCCATCTTCTCAGCCATTTGAAACTTTTCTTTCCTGTAAGTTGCACAGGCCATGCATTAACACATACACTGGCCATTAACAAAGAAAGAGGAAGAAATCATGTTGCCATGGACTAGATTACAAGTAGCTACGTACAAACAGTAAAAAAAACAACCAAGCAAGCATCAACAAGGCTCTATTATATGCTCCTGCAAAGACACTAGCACAGCTGGGTGGTGCGGCTAAACCCATCTAATCTCTGACATCTACTGGAAGAAAAAGATCTCTTGTCCCTTTTCGCACACTCCTTCATCCCTCGGTTACATGAACACTCTCATTTGATGGTGACGACAGTAAAACAGGGACACAGACTGGCAGCATAATATATATATAAAATATATTTTTTTTTTTGTAGGGTTAGTTCTCTGCAGACTTATCTTCACAACTGGGTGTTGAGACTAGTGAGAAGCAGCTTCAGCCATTAGGAAGCAGCAGGAGCAGGCAGCCTCAGATACATGACTGCTGTTGTGGAAACCAACTCATATATTGGCTTACAGGCACTGCATATCTGCACTATTACCTTAAATAAATGTATTTTATTCTCTTGCAGATAATTCCTCCAAGATCAGAGAGACTATGTAAAGTGTGCAATGCTTTGTCTGATTGTGTCTGTGTGGGTTTTAAAGCTTTCCGCAAAAAACAAAGCTTTAGCTGAAACAAGAAGCAACAGATCAGCAAGGAGAGGAATGGCAATTACTCTAAACCATGAGTTTCAATCCATCTTACATCTAATATTATACAAACTTTTTGCCATCTTGGGTATAATTTGAAGAGGTCTCATATGATATACTATAGTTACCCAGTCTTTCAAAATAGGTGCCTAAGTAGTCTTTATTCATGTAAACCATATCCATATGAGTAATTGCATTAAGGCTTATAATGGAATTACTTTTTCTAGTAACTATCTGCAAGGAAAAACAAACAATATTTCAGCAGATTATCAACCTGCTTCATCTGTTTCCCTGAGTGATCTGTCACTACTCTATACCACAGTGTTCAAACAAGTGATTAAACAGAGGTAGGTCATTGATATCAAATAAATAAAATTAGTGGTTATAATGTAACATTTTCCAGATTAGGCTCTAAAGCACTGTCCTACTTTTAAGTGACCAGGGAAAAAGTGTTTTTTCTCGTTCACATAGTCTATTTGCTTTGCTCATACGGATTGACATGGAAAAGAAATGTAGGTTATCTTTCTGCTACACTTCAGCAATTTCAATATGTCATATCAGTCTCAGTGTGTCACTGTAGATAGTAAGGATACAAATAGACTTGCAAAATTTTCACACACAAGAACACTCGTACAGTATTGCTGCATTTTTCAATAGTTCAATGTGTTAGTAGTTGCCATATCTAAATAATCAAAATCTTATACAACCAGAGCTAAACCAGGATTTCCATATGTTTTCTGTTTAAACAACAGACAGATATATAAAAATAAATACATTGTACAGTTCCTTCATTCAATTAATTCTTTTTTCTTTTTGATATATTCTGTTATATCCACCTATGAGCTGGTAAGAAGAAACTCAGATTTAGTTTATTCATATTCTGTCCGCAATTGCGCTGATGTTGCTGCAGCTGTGTAGCGAAGAACATAAGCAATGTGAAGCTTTTTGTCAAACATAAAACCTTTGATTTGACCAGTCATTACAGTAACTGGGAAAAAAGCAGACAAGGTTTTGGGAACACAAGCTTCAGTTTGCTTGTATGAACACAAAGCAAAGCATACCTTCATTTCAGCTCCATTAGCCAGAAGGAGAACTGGCAGTTGAGACATAGGTAAAGCAGAAGCATCTCCTGTACTAGGTGCAGTTATTACCTCTGGCATGCACCAAGCCACTGGCTCCCAAAGAAGCACTGGTGGACACACATTGACAGGAATCCTACTGAACACAACATTTAAAGATTGGATTCAAATCCCATTCAAATCAGAGGGTTGGCTTGATCAGTGGTTTTGGATCACTTCAATGATAAAATGAAATGCTTTATTTTCAGTAAAGGTGACATCTGGGTTTACAGTCAAAATATTTATTCTGATGATTGCAAATGTAGCACCTATTACAATGATTGAGCAAATGATGATATATAGTCTAGTCTATGCGACTGAAAAGTATGATGAATTATGATTATTAAATCATGTTTTAAACCATCATAATAGCTGTCATGTTTTTCATCAAACAGTTCATTTGCTAAATGTTCAGTATTCAAGCAGTTCAACTATTTTTGAAACCTAGTACAACTTGGTTACACTTTGAACCTAAAAGCATGAATGATCGGGGGGGAATTTGTCTCCACATTTTCTTAATTTTATTTTAATGTAACATTTTTTTATCGCTATGAAAAAAACAAAGCTTTTTAAAACAGTAAAAGGTTTCGAAACAAAGCAAAATATATTTTATCTGAAAAAAAAAACACAAAAAACTTAGGGTTTTTTGGGTTTTTTTTTAGTTTTTTGTTGGATTTTGTTTTTTTTTTTCTCTGTTTGTCCAGCGAACTGAAAAATCAATTGCAGACACAGCTGTAACTCCTGTGTCCTCAATGGTGACAATGAGGCATGACACACTTTGTGCTGCATCTCAGGAAAGGCACTCATGCTGCTTTAGTTTCCAGATGATACACGGGGTTGCACTACAGAATCAGCAGGAAAAAGTGGTAATTCTACACTATCATTACACTTCACATGGCTACTTAAAACCTTATTTAGCTATCTATTCCACTGATGCCATGCATATTAAAACATTCACGTAGTTTAGAAGTAGTACACAACTAAAACCAGCAGTAAATTCTCTCCTTAAAACCTTTACTTTTAAAGAGAAAATTTATTGTAGCAGCAGCTCTCTCTGTCTCCTTGATTCTTTCAAATACCTAGAAGCGAGGATGTGCTGAATACCCCTCAGCTTAGTATGGCTCTTGATTAAACACAAACGTCCTGGGAGTCCAGAGGAGCCCAAGCATCCTTATGAGTTCCAGCAGAACACTGACCTGGTGATCCCAGCACCATCCCCAGGGAGCAGTCAGCCTATGGGACCCATGCGAAACCCACCTAGGAGAGTCAAGACAAGAAACTGCCTCCCCAGAAAGCCTTGCAGACTAAAGGGAGCGCTGCAGACAGGGCTCTAGGACCTGTTATCAGATGAAGGAGGAGCAGAATTTTGAGATTGTGTACTATTTGCCCTCAGACATTTTATGGAAACATTTGAGACTCATTATGGGATGCTTAGTGGAAGGACCAGGGGAAGGGAATGGGAGGGATGCAGTCAGGGTGGACTTGGGAGGAATGAGCATAAAACAGTAAAGTGGACAGGGTAAGAGGGGCTAGTGAAGTATAAACAGCAACTGACCAGTACATCTGCCTAAGACTTGTGCTTGAACACATCAAGCTATCCTCCACTCTCATTAAATCCCATGTCTATCTCTTTTTGTGAGTAAACACTCTTGAGTGTGTATGTGTGAAAGCTAAGGAAATTTAAACCAGGCTAGCTGGTAATAGATTAAGATATCTGATTACCTGCAACTGGCATGGGATCACAAACCTTATGGGCTCATGAATCCAAGTGAAAGCAACTGGCAATATGGGGCACCTCAGACCAGCTACCAGTCAGGCTGTGTCTAAGAATGGCTATTGAAGTGATCCATTTTGTGTATTTGCACACATAAATGTATCTCCTTCCATGAGCAGACTTCAGTCCTAATCAGCCAGGGAAGAGGATTGGGCCATCCATTGTATGATTGCTGTGTGCATTAACATGGGTGCCAGAAAAACCTTTCTGGTTTGTATACATTGATCTGTGTGCCTGGTTCTGTTTTACTGTCCATATGTCAGTCTATATGTTCATCCATATGTATCTAAGAAAAGCATACATGCTCAGACTCCCCACTTGCGGAAACTGGGGATGAAGAGCTGTAGCTGCCTCACATCTACTCAGTTGCTGTATTCACCAACCTCTAAGAGATGTGAGCATTAGAAGTATTTTGAAAACAAAAAGAAAAAAAGGCAAGGAAGACAGAGGCAGCAGTTGGCAAAATCACATCTAACCCTCAAACTTTGCTTCTGAGAAATGTACACAGACTGTCAAGGTAATTCACATGTATTAGTTGTGAACACCCTATCCCTGGTGGTGTTCACAGCCAGGTTGGACAGAGGGCGACATGGCTTAGTGTGAGATGTCCCTGCCCATGGCAGGGGGTTTGGAATTAGATGATCTTAAGGTCCTTTCCAACCTAACTATTCTATGATTCTACAATTCTATATTAGACAGGTTACCTCTAGATCAGCAGACCAACGGCTGTAGAGAGACACATGCCAAACCACTGCAGTGAGCCAAGCAGAACAGTTGCCCTGTTTGATGACAGCACTCCATCCCACAGAACGGACCATGCAGACCTTTTTGGTTTTGCTTGATTTGGTTAATGCTGTGATGCGCACAACTCCTTGCCATGACAATATTTCCTAAAGAACTACAAACATACCTTACGGACAGAAGTCTGAGGTCTTAATTACTGCATTCACATTTCCATGCACTACAGCTATACCTATTAAAAGTCACTTGGTCACCTTGGGAACTAAAAAAGTCCGATAGACAGATCACCCACTACACTCTACTTATGCCTGCGGAGAATCAGTTAACCTTGAAAGTACAGCATTGGTTTTCATTTCTCTCTTCCTCTGATGTCTCTTGCATCTTGGGGAAGGTTCTCAGGTGAATTGTTAAAAAACAGAGCTCATTGCTTGGACCGATAATCTTTGCAGTGCTGCCTGTAGGCAACACATACTCAAAAGATCCTGCTAACTGCAGCCCTTTCCATCCTTCCTGGTTTTGATGTGGTGTTTTCTCTTCTGAGAGAAGCATTTTAAATAAAAAAGAGTGATTCTTGTTAGCAGATGTTAGCCCAACTCCTTTCATTGGGTTGCCTCTACCATGCAATTAACCTGGTGAGTCCACGTGGGGGAAGGTTGGTAAGCAAAGTTAATATGACAACACTCGGCAGACAGCAGCTCTGGTAGACTTTAAAAACCAAGCTAATGAATTGTTCACCACAGTCATATTTCCAAGTATACTTTTCTGCACAGCGCCAAAGAAAAATCTCATCCATCAGTTTGCTTGCCAGCCGCCAGTTATAGCCATCTGTGTGGGAAGACTTTTTCCCTTTTGGAAAAAAATCAAAGAAAATTAGCATTCCCCTGAGAAGAGCTCACTAATGACCCTGTAAGATCAAGCTTCAGGTACTCCCATAGCAAAACCTATGCACTGAAATGGGCTGAAGGATTGAGTTATATCCACTGAGACAGAAAAAGACTGACTGGAGTAACACACCAAGTTGGCACAGTCCCAGCTGGTCACACAATCTTTACAAACATAAAACCACAGATGGAGCAGTGCATGTAGGATCTCTTGGACCTGGAGAGCTCACAGCCATCTGACTTTATCCCCCTGGCCTTATTGAGAATTTTATTCAATCAGACCTTTGGCAGGGGTGAGGTAGTCTTACTCAAGTTTAACTCCTCTCTCACAAAAGCCAAAATCTTTCTATGGCAATGGCTACAAATGGTGCCTCCATGCGAAATTTTTAGCCAAAGACACAGGAACTCAAAACACAACTAATTTTCAAGTAGCCTGAAGGATAATTCCCTCTTCTTTGTACGACCCCCTCTCAGCCTAAAGTGTTGCCCTCCCTAGACTCTCAGTTTTGAAATCGGACGATTGCTAGGTTCACAAAAACACAGAGAGCTTAGACAAGATCACAAACAGCAATCTTTCCGGATCTTCCAGCTCTTTGTGTGTTCACCTGCTGGAAGAGGACGAGCAGAGGCTTCTGCAGGTTTGCCCAATCCTCATGACAACCTCAGCTGCCTGGTTATTGCCAGCCCATTTGGTCTCTCACACCTCCTACTGCAGGTGCTCAAAGAAAAGCCACTCCACCATAAGCCACCCCGTTCTGCTGAGCAGTGGAGAAGATGAGAAGATGCTGATGGCAGCAAAGATTCCATATTTCCTTTTCTATGGGCCCAAAATGGAGCCACTTTGCTTTTTTGCAGACAAGACACTTCCCACGTTTCTTCTTTAGCAGCTGCGGGCTGATACCATCCACAAGATGAGCTTATGTAGAGCTGGCAGAGAAACACTCAGGACAAGGCACAGTTTATAAATACCAGAAGAAGTCAAAAGCCCCAGTATCGCTGAGGTTGTTATCAAACATGTTAAGCAAACAATATATTAAAGTGTGCAGACATTTTGTAAATTACCAGGCTGAGGTTTGAGATTACTAATTATATGATTTCACAGAGAAAAAAGACCAATCCAGCTCGCAGGCACTCAGAAGAACATTTGGCACAAAGACTTTTTATTCTCTCCTACTCTCTCTATGGGCCTTCTGCCAAATATCTCGACTCAGCAAGAAGCAGTAGCACATGTCTCAGAGCAGCCTTCAGCATCTGACAGAATGCAAAACCCACCACATTTTTCCTCAGTCTCAGGGCTTCAGAATACCGTAGTTTACACCATTATGGGGAATACATTTCCTCTGTTTCCTTAGTTGACTCTCATTATTAATTTTCTTTTCTTTCCAGCTGACCCAATTGGTCCCACAGCACATTGAACCAGATGACAAATTAACATGTTCTCAGGGATACGTAAGAAAGAAAAAGAGATAATAAACTTTTTTCTACCCCTATATTTTTTTATATTATCACTTGAAGTAATGTCTTATGAAAAGTGCTGTGCTTTCGAGCCTCTATGAAACAGATGGAGAGGCAAACTCACTAGTCCTTTTAAATGGCCTGCTTTCAGGATTCTCATGGTTATTAGAAAATAGCTCAAGCACCTCAGTGGACTTTAGATACTCTGTGGAGACAGCAGTTGAAGCATAGGGAAGCACAATAATGATTTCCCCAAAGAAGGATGCAGCTGGGTCCCTATGCTCTGTTTCCATCTCAACACATCTAGTGGCTTATGCACAACCTTGCTTCCACAATTAAAGCTTTTATTTATTTATTTATTAAGGTGAAGAAACTTATTTAGGCAATAGATCATAGTAATAAGAAGGTAATTTCATATTTAAATTCCTGAATGTTACTATGAGTTCTATCATCAAAATATTTGTATTATATTCCATTTTTCCTTTTGAAAATTTACACTCAGCACCCCTTATTCACTCCATGCTAGGATTCTTCAAGGTTATAAAAGCAACAGCCCCACAGATTTATTTGGAAAGCAATAAATTCCACAAGAGTAGAGAAAGCAATGACTTCCAAATAAGCAGCACAAAGAAATCTTTTTAAGGATGCATATGAACATTGCTTAATATCTGTCTCGAAGAAATATTAAGCTGATCAAACCTAGAATACACACTATAACAGCAGGACTTTGGGACTCTAGTGATGACCTGATAGAAATCACACAGTGAGATCAAGTCAGACCTCCAAAAATTCTGCCAACTTCAAGATTTTCATTGTGCAGCATCTTTCCAAACAATACATTCAGAATACTGAGCCACTCTGTAAACGTCTTCTATACAGAAAGGCAGCTATGCATGCCTGTGCATTCATTCCTATAGAAAGGATATTTTAATAATAACGTACCATAGGAATATGAAAATACATTTCCACATTCACTTGTGTGTGTACATTCATCACATTGAAAATATGATTAAATTTAACACCGCTTACCTATAAAAAGCATTATAATTTTGAAATTCCACATTTTAAAACCTCTCCAAGACTTTTGCTTGTTTGTTTTCTTGCTTGGCTATGTGGCTAGTCACTTCTTACAGACAGAGTTTTAGTTGGCGTGTCAATTTTCCTTCTTTAGGGGTTTGTTTTGGCTTTGGTTTTGGCTATTTTCAATGCTGGATAGAATGGTATCTCTGTAACGACTTGAAGTTCCTTTAACCCTGTAATGTATTGTTATAATGCATCACATTCCATTTTGCAGCTCTGTAACGCATTATCACTTAACCTGTAAATTACACCAAAATGTTATCTATACCTTGGAAAATTCCTCCCATTAAATGCAGGCACATATATGCACACCTGCCTTTCTGAAAACTATGTAACTGTTGGTTGGGTGCTTTCTTCTCCACCCTTCCCTTCTAGGACTTCCCCATAGCGCTTTGGACTCCCCCACATACGTTAAGAGAAACTCTGTAGGATGTTCCAGCACACAGTTCACCACCTGAAAGAAAGATCTTAATTTTAAGTTCTGGCTTGCTTCTATAGAGCCCCAGGCAAGCACTTTGAAGTGCAGAGTCAGGGGAAGAACTTAACTCAGGCCTTTAGAAAAAAACTGCTAACAAAGCACATGTCTAGTCCTGTGAAATCCCCTCTTTTAGAGTGATGTCCCCTGCTACAACCTTCCGTCTACATTATTGATTCCATATAAATAGCAAGTCTCTAAGCCATGGGCATGATGAATCAATAAGTATCTAAACAAGAGTCTATGAACTGAAACTGGATGGCCTGGGAAGAGTCTGGCTATTCTTCAAGACAGAGGAAAAGAAAGCACATTTCAACAAGAAAAGTAAACGAGGAGAAACTGCCAGGAGAGCTGTGCAGAGCTATGCAATCAAGGATACTTTTGCTCAAGGATTCCCAGTAGATAATATTTTCAGATATCTCTTCTTGTTGAAAAGGTATCTTTTAAGATGCCCCTAGAAGACTCCTTGGCACTTGTTTCTGAAGGAACTCTGATTAATAGAAGATGTTGATAGGAAATATATATGCCACTCTCACTGCTATCTGAAGTCAGAAGCTGCAAAAATATCACAGTTCCCAGAACTGCAGAAGCACGCTGTGTAAAAGCTGGCAGGTAATGAAAGCATACAAAGTAATTCACACCTTCAAGAAAAACCTATTAAAAACCAAGATGGGGGGGAAATCATAATTATTCTGGGACTTTTTCAGAGTACAAGGACATGGCTTCATGCTTTGCATTTTATCCTGTATCTCTATGGAAGCTTATACATTGTACCCAGGGATGCAACAGGCCATGCTATACCAGCTCAGGATCACTTTTCATTACTGTCTATCCCTGAAATAAGCCAAGCACATTTTGTATCTAGACCACTGCTGAGACACAAGCAAAGAGCGCAGCAGAGCTTGGCAGTTCCTGGACATGAGCTTCCCAGGACCATAAAAAGCATACCTGGAGAAGGATGTAGGTAATTAATTAGTAAACTAATTTTACATTACCCCAGAGAGGTCAAGCCTCCTGCATTGAACATGAGACTAACAGGCCAGTCATGCAACCATGCCTCCTACCATGGAGCAGGAGGAAGGCTGCTGTGCTGTGCTGCTGGGCTTACAGGGCTGGTGAATGGGCTGCTGTTTAAGGCAAACTTCCCACTTCTCATTGGGTCCAGGTTCCACAACTCCTCCTCTGCCATGCTACCCAACACCGAGGTCCATCCTTCCCCCACAACAGTTGGAGCAATGCTCCCACAGCTGCTGGGAATGAGGCACCCCTCAAGATGCCAGAAACTGCTCATGCCAAAGGGAGAGTCTGAAGAAGTGTCCCCAGCTCTCACATCTTTCTCACCATTGTGAAAAGGCAAAGGGGGAAAAGGAGAGGTGTAGCCCCTCAGGAATCAGTGAAAATTAAAATAAATAAATAAATAAAGTTGAATGGTCAAATTTGAATTCAAATGTTGCAAATAGAAACTTGCAAGGAAGTGCTTATATATAGGCAAATGACCACCTGCACACAAAATTATAGCACCCATATAACGGCTATATATATTTTTATGGCAGCATAGTCTTTTATCTTTTTTCTACTTTAACAAAGGCTTTTCCAAATGGAGGTCAACAGTAGAACCTCAAAACTTTAACCTTCAGATCGCTTTGAAGAGTACATTTTAGTTAAATAACTGAAACATTAGTAGATTGAGGAGCAGTTGTTTTCTGTGGGCTAGTTTGCTTCTGCTCTCAGTCCCAAACGTGAAGTCAAACACCACATGCAATACATAGTAGTGCGGTGTATTTGTCTTCCAGTGCCTAACAACCTGTCAAAAATGACAATAGAAGAGTGGTCATTTATAAATATCCGTAAGGCTGTGCCTGATTTCAAGGTTAGATGAAATTGTTACAGAGAAATAATCTACTACCCACAATTCCTCAGGAGTATCTACAGTGACTCACAACAAATACTTTTACTGCTTTATTTCTAAAATGCACACCAGAATAAATAGATTAACATTAAACAGCTGCCCAGGTATGCAGCGTTGATATGTTGTGAAGGGAGCCAAGCATAATCTTCTTTAGCATGTGGAAGACTGTCACAAAACAAGACTTGCCTTCCTCTTCAATTCACCACCTTAAAAGGAGAACAGCAAGGGGATACACTGTAGAATCTGACAAAATGCCATTCATGAGATACCGTGTCTGATCACACACACAAATCTAGTGGGAGCTTTGTCTTCACCAGGCTCACAAGTCTGGGAAATCTTGAGTATAATCCTAGTACATATCCTCCAGGTGCAGCCGTAGTTAGCTGAGTGTTGTAAAACAAAACAAAAAGATGGGGAAATCAGAAACTGAAGATGCTGCAGAGTGAAACAGCCTCTCGTGACTTTAGTGATACAGCTCTGCTTTAACACCTAATTCCTTACATGAAACTGCTGCATTGCCTAGGAGTTATATAATGACTGGGCATTTATAAATTCTAAGGAACAAGACCTATAATATAAAAGTGAACACAAACACTTGTGAATTTCCTTTTACTTCATGTGCAGTTAATCTAATACTTGTGGTTGGGGACTGTCCTTCACTTGTATTTTTACTTTAGCAAACACGCTGCATAATACAGATACTATCTGATTATTTCTGATCATCCGTCTCACTTCTTCAAGAGAATGGCACGATAATCTGCATTTCCCTTCCCATATAGACATGAATATATTGTCAGCTGAATGAAAGGAACCAAATTTCAGCAATGCACTCGTGGTTCAGAACCTCAAAAGCAATGCACAACAGAGTCTGAACATGCAAACTAGAGACTTGATGGAGCTTTGTCCCTGATTATTTTCTTTCAGGTATTATACTTATGCAAACATGCATACATACATACATATATATACAATCAAGGACATAGAATCATAGAATAGTTAGGGTTGGAAGGAACCTTAAGATCATCTAGTTCCAGCTCCCCTGCCATGAGCACCTCCCACTAAACCATGTCACCCAAGGCTCTGTCCAACCTGGCCTTGAACACTGCCAGGGATGGAGCATTCACAATTTGCCTGGGCAACCCATTCCAGTGCCTCACCACCCTTACAGTAAAGAATTTCTTCCTCATATCCAATCTGAACTTCCCCTGTTTAAGTTTGAACCTGCTACCCATTGTGTAAGCAAGTGCCTCTAAGTAGAAGAAAACTTTAACATAGCAACGCATCTTGACATTTTTGTTCACTTTCTGAATCTTTATAGCATCATTTATTATATGATTAAAACAATTCAAAACTGGGATTTCCACTGTTCTCTATAAAAGCAAAGACACTTGTCACCATACCTTGGATATCTAGTTTTGCATCTAACCTAGGCTGGACGTACCTGTATAGTCAATGCAGTGCTAGAGGAAGAAGCACACCCTGAATTTTAGGCATTCAAGATTAGATCCCTCTTTAAGGAAAAGACCTGCATCAGTGACATGACAAAGCCCCTGGTTAGTCATTTCTTTTGGGAGATTGCCTTCATGAGGATCTGACATTACCACAGCACTGAAGCAGGCCCAAGAGGTTAAGCACTCTGTGACCATGTCTGCTTTAGGACTCATAACGTATGTGTATAACTACACCAAGCTAAAACATATCCACTGATTTAAACTCCACAATAAAGCTGACCTCTAAGATCTCAGACATTTGCCAGAGCTCAGCAGAGGACTGACTTACAGGTTCAAATATAACACTGAAGTCAGAGGAAGAAGCAAAATGACATTTGAGAAACATACTCCCCTAGCTATTACTTCAGTTTTCAAAATGTTATTAGTTATGGTAGCAGCAAATCTAGACTTATTTTCAAAGTTTTTTAAAGAGTGAACTTTCTCCTTCAAAGAGAAAAGAAACTTAGAAGACTCAGACAGACTTCCTAGACTTAAAATACATCACTGATTTATTTCCCTGCTGTAGACAATTCACTTTAATGAAAGGACACAGAAATAGTCTGAAGCTTATAAATCCCACTCTGTAGCTGTAAAATAACATTTCCACATTTTTCTCTAGGTCTCTAAGAAAGAAATCTCATGTGTCCCATCTATTTCCTCTTTAATTATTCATTTTTGCTACACATGAACCTAGGAGATTTTTCTATAAAATAAATAAAATACAAAATAAATGCCAAATATAAAAAGCTTCATTAAAACCTATTGAAATTGTTACCCCCCAGTGATTACTGTTATGAAAAATTGAGTGATATTTTATAGTTTAACATCCCTCTCCTACAATAACTTCATTAGGATAAACCACAATTCGTCATTTTCTCATATTTTTAGTGTGAGTCATAATGCTGTGTAAGTGTAATCTGTTGTATACCTAGCACCCAGCCAAAGAGCAAATTAATTTATAGCCACTCCTACAGATATGTTCGGACAACCTAACAGATTTTTAGGAGAATTTCTCTAACAGCCAAGGTCCGTCGAAGTGGGACTTTTTACCTGTTCTTTCCACACACTATTTAGTGTGAGAGTTTTAAATGGGAGTTCCACATGACCCACATGAACTACAAGAAATTAATATGATTTCCATGTGTAATTCAGACTATTCTAATTTAGTCCTGTTCTGACTATCAGCAAAGAATCTGCAATTTCTAAACTCTTATTACAGGATGATAATCTGCCCTTCTACTCTGCTCTCATGAGACCCCACTTGGAGTATTGAGTGCAGTTCTGGTGTCCTCAACAGGAAAAGGAAATGGAACTGTTGGAGGAAGTGAAGAGGAGGCCATGAGGATGATCAGGGAACTGGAGCACCTCCCATATGAAGACAGGCTGAGAAAGTTGGGGCTCTACAGCCTGGAGAAGAGAAGGCTGCATGGAGACTTCATAGAAGCCTTCCAATATCTGAAGGGTGGCTATAAGGATGCTGTGCAGGGACTCTTCAATAAGGGCTATAGTGATAGAACAAGGAGTAACGGGTTCAAAGGTAAGTTGGGGAAGTTTAGTTTAGACATAATGAAGAAGTTCTTTATTGTGAGGGTGGTGAGGCACTGGAATGGATTGCCCAGGGAAGTTGTGAATGCTCCATCACTGGTGGTGTTCAAGGCCAGGTTGGACACAGCCTTGGGTGACATGGTTTAGTGGGAGGTGACCCTGCCCATGGCAGGGGGCTTGGAACTAGATAATCTTCTTTCCAACCTTAACTACTCTATGATTTTTTGATTATATGAGCTATTAATGGAGGTCTTACTCCAAAGTAATTAAAAGATTTTTGGGTTTTGCTATTTCCAAAAGTAGATTACTTATTCTGAACATTTTTGGGATATTTCTATACCTAAAAAGCTAGCTGTTGTAGAGTATGGCATTTTTACAGGCAATAGCAGGCAGTGGTTCTTCTTGTACTTCTTTATTTTTTTAAATAAAAATAAAAAAAAAAAATTTAAAAGTTCCTTCTTTTTCAATAACATGTATTTTTTGTCAGATTTGTGAAGTACAATATAACAACCTCTCTCTGATAGCTAACGTCTTTTCTTCAGTTATTTTCCTCCATGAAAACTGTTTTTCAGACTACCCAGGAAAATGCAATGATAAAGATATTGTGACACTGAAAGAGGGTGAGAAATACATCCTGTCCTTAAATCAGTTAGTAGAAAATGCATTTAATGATGCAGGACAAAAACTGAAAATCAAGAAAGGCACAAGATTAGTCTGGTGAGCACTGTACTTGCACTGATGCTAGGTGAACACCCTAATTCCCCACTTTCTAGCTATTTACATCCCATCCCATCACACCTTCTTCCCTAATATTAGGCACAGTGCCTGCTTACACTTTGTTCTTGCAGTCCCCAAAGACCATTTTCCAGGCTGGTGTGACAGCACAGTAACGAAGCCCTTGTGTTCATTTAAACTATACTATGGACAGGAGTGGCATAAGTAGGATGAAAGTTTAATTCTTTTCTCTGATGATTTCAATCATGTAACCTCTGCAGGATGCCTTTTGTCTTCTGCACTCCAGTTTTCTAGTATACTATGTATTGTTTGATGGGGAACAAAATACGCAAAAATATGGATTATTTACTTATCATAAATGAGATTTTCTGGATTTTCCCATCCTCTGAAAAGGTAAACATAATCATGCAAACAATATCTTTCTTCTCCTGAGGTGATTTTGAACCAAAACTTGAAGAAGAGAGGTTTACACAGCCTTCATGTGCACAGCATGCAGCAGTGTAAGAAAAAGGCACAAAATTACTCTTCCCCCTTCCTTATTTAAACTTGTATCTTCTCAAACACAGTTATATTTGCTCTTAATATCTCTGGCAGATGCACTGGGGTGAATGACACAATTAAGAAACCAAAATTCCTATTTCTTCCAGATGCTGATTTTCTCAATATTCACTCACTGGAAATATATTTACTTCCCACTCTGTGGTGTCTAGCAGTTAGCACACCTTCTGCGTTCTATTTCACAAAATTTCCACAGTTAATCTGACACATGCCAGTGCATCTTAGATGAAAGTTTAGCAGCAGTAATCTTTCATTTCTATCAGCAATAGCAAATTTTCATACCATAAAAAAGCTGAGCAAAGTTTTAAATAACTATTTTATTTTAAAAAAACTTTTCATTTTGCTGTTCATAGGTACAATACTTTCTGTTGCCTTCTTTTGAAAAAATTACTTTGGTTTTCCCTAGTCTTCCAGCTCACTGAAGGAATTTAATGATGATTTCAGTGTTTTCTATGACTCATTCTTTTCACTGAGATTGAATTACAGGATAAAATGCTTCATCCTTTCTCTCCTCTCATGAGAGACATATCTAGTCTTGGGTTCAAATTCTGGATCCTACAAATTCTGACCTTCCCAGGAACTTTGTCAGTCTCTTATAACACCTATCCCTCCTCTCACACATAGTCCTGGAGCACAGACTCATCCGAAGCAATTCTAATACCTTACACCTAAAAATACAGTGACACAATGCGCCCAAGATTTGTGTTGGTCTTAGCAGAATGCTTTTCTTGGGCATATTGTTTCCACAGCTCTGCATTCAAGCAGAATAACCCATGCATTCAGCTTCATACTTCAGTCATTCAAGGACACTTGAAACTGAAGCCAGAAGTATTTTGCAAAAAGAATTCTAAGTCTTCTGTATTTGCTTGAAACAATTTGGGTAGAAGAGTTTTACAAATCTATGGGGAAAAAAGAACAAGTCTGACTTGGCAGCTCCTGCTTCAGCCTACTCATCACTACAGACAGAATTATTGCTCAGCCTGGTAAAAGAGAGCTGCACAAAACAGACTGCTCTTTTATGATTTTGCTGCTTTCTGTCATCTAAACCCCCAAGCTAGCCTCCATTCTCCTGTAAGTATACCATGGATTTGCTCCCATTTATGTGAATAAGGGTTTTTTTCTTGGTTACAGTTAAATGGTACTTTTACACTTCAAAGGGAAGGTCAAAATTTCCGTATTATACCTCTTCAAATTTCAAGAACTCTTCCTGACTTTCTGTGCATTTCAGCTCAACAAGGAGAAATGGAGCAAACGTCAAATCCAAGTTTTACAACCAAATCTTTTTTAACATAACAGAGTGACATTTGCAGAATGATATGCAGATATAAATGAATCTGTCACAGACCAAATTTCACTGGCTTCTGAATTGCAACTTGAGACTCCATTTGAACAGTAGAAATAAAATTAGACCTTTACAATTTTATTCCGATATTATGACCCTGATAGAGAGGAAGAATTAGTAGGCAGATAAAAGAACAATATCCAAACCAAGTCCTCCTGCTAAAAGACTTCCCAAAAGTTACAGAAGCTTTCCAACAGGTTGCAAACTCTTTGGTATATGAATTCAGGCAATTATTCACACCTACACTGAAAGCCTGAGTTCCCACTTTGTGAAAGGAATGAGCTCTGAATGGTGATTCAGA
This sequence comes from Forpus xanthops, assembly GCA_032466535.1. Taxonomy (NCBI): domain Eukaryota; kingdom Metazoa; phylum Chordata; class Aves; order Psittaciformes; family Psittacidae; genus Forpus; species Forpus xanthops. The sequence goes on from JASSUY010015034.1 coordinate 22,550, forward strand.
GCGCCTAAGAGAGATGCCTGAAACTGGACATTGTGGAAAATTCCCTGAGTTTTCAATTAAGTTTGAGAAGCACTTAGTATTTTGCAAAGCCTCCATGAATAAATGATAAGCATCTTTAAAACATTACAATGGTCCACATAAGCTATTTCATCAGTGATGATGACCTTGTGCATTTTTCTTTCACCCAAATCTTTCATACCTCTGTGTTCATAGGCATCCTCATGCGCATGCATACACACACAGGCTTTGCTGCTTTGGAGCTGCTGGTTTGTGCTGCTTAGGCTCAGATCAATTCCCTTACCTTCTGAAAAGTTGAGACCCTTTTACAAATTTACATGAAGTCCTTCAGAGTTGGCTCAATGATCTTAAAGTTCTTTTCCAACCTAACTGATTCCATGATTGTTAATCGCTACAACAGTGGAAGACTGCCCCAGTGAACCTTAAAATGGTAAATCCTCCTCAGAATAGAACTAAAAATTTTTGTTCAGAAAGAAATTTCATAAATTCCAACCCAAAACACAGAAAGGATTTTTCTCCTGATATTCCCCAGAATAGCTGACTATTTCTGAACATTTCCTTGGCACTTGCATGACCAAAGAACAGCTGTTCTGAAATACGACATTGTACAATCAACCACTTAAGACTGGTATAAATTCAGTGAAGCCTGTCAAGAGATTAGGCCATAGTCTTTAGATGTAATCAGCAGAAAATTAATGCAGATAAAAATTAGATTAACATATCACCTGAATGCTATAGTAAAAATCTTCACATGGGATGTGATTTTCCAGACACAAACCTCCCAGCCTGAGTATGTGAAATCCCCTGAGTTGGATAATGGTGTTGTGCACTAGATACCAGCATACATATGGGGCTGGTATTCCATACTGCATGCTGTCCTGGGTTCAGCAGCAGTCATTTTTCTCCTTCATAGTAGCTGATGCAATGCTGTGTTTTCAACTTTCAGCCTGGGAACAGCACTGATAACACCAGTGTTTGTAGTTATGGTTTAGAATGGTTTGGTCTGACCAAGGACTTTCTGAGTCTCATGCTCTGCCAGGGAGGAGAGGAAGCCAGGAGGGGCAGTGCAGACAACCCTAAGACTAGTACCAGCATACATGGCTTCCACACATGAAACCAGATCTGGACTTTGAAGAATTTGCACTAATCCTGCAATTACAGTAATTTTACATATCTGGGTATTGTTAAGGATCTAATTATAATGTGATATTTGACTCATTATATTTGACCTATAAAAAAGACATGACCTTAACATGCTGTATTTTGGGAAAATATAATGTCCAGGAAACTGTAAACTGTTCAGACTTTCTTTTTGATTACATTCTTGTTTGATAGTCCCAGACATTAATGCAATTTTATGAGCGTCTTCTCTGAGGAAAAAGATGGGGAGAAAAAGGTGTCATACCAGTGAAGAAAGACCTGCTTGGTCTCTGCCAAAGAAATCTGACTTCATGGTCTTAAACATAAACTTTGGACTAGTCATGACCTTCCAATATGCTTCAAGATAATCCTACCATCTCAGCTGCAAAGCTGTTGGAAGTTCCCAGCACATCTCCAAAAATGCACATCAAATTCCAAGGCTGGAAACTTCAACCAGAAGGCACATTCACAGCTTTCCTGAATATAAGGTTTCACACTTTCGGAATAACTCTGTAGACTCTTGTTACCAGCATTAAATATTTATATAAATAGACAGAGAATGGCATTTCCTCAAAAGGTCTGATTCGTGCAAACTCACTCTGATATTTACCACTGAAATTTTGTAATAATTTTCCCATTTACAAATCCTCTCCTACCCATCTGTACTGGAAGTATCCTCTTCAAAGACAGTGTGGCCAATGCAGCCAACGAGAAAAACGCTTCCAGAAAAGGAGAAGGGTCTAGGGAGTGGGCACGGGCAGACACAGCAACTCCATCAGCTTACTGTGGCACAGCAGCCTGCTTCATGGTGCGTGATAGGGATCTCCAGGTCAGTAAACAATCCTTCTCTTCCTCCCTGATCACAATTGGATCTAACATTCATTGCTTTCCTTTTCTGCTTTAAGGAAAAGTTTATTTAAGATATTATCTATGACATGATATACATTTAGGCAAATTAAAAACTCAGAAGATAACTGTAAGCCCAGAAAATAATATTTTAAATTTGTAAATGCTAACAAAAATATACTACTATATGCTATATAAACTTCTGTGCAACCATCTTCTTTCCACCACAACATAAATCTGAATGTATTTAAGGAAAAGATCCAGAGTACACACACAGGGAAACATAATACAAATTTGACATTGGGATTAGAGGATCAGGCCCAAAATACAGAACTGCTAAACACTTCCCTTTTACTTGTCTTAGAAAAACATCAAGAAACCATAATACTTGCCCAGTATTTTTAAGTGGCCATGATAAAGGAAAATGCATGATAGCTAGTTGCAACTTTCCAACATCTCTAGCTATGGCTGCCTCAAAGACAGCCAAGTTTCATCAGCACAGTGGTGACGGAAATGGAGGCAAAAATGACAGCAGCCATTTGCAGCTGGCAGCACAGAGAAGAAACAGGCATAACCCTTCTATTGCCATGATTTCTGCACCCATGTCACAGTGAACCACCTGAATCATTGGCATCATGGCAATCAGAGAATATTATTCTCCTTTATACCCTGGCAGAACTCCAAGAAACATTATCTACTAAATTCTAACAGATACCATATTAACATTTTAGATTGCAGTCACAGATACTGGTATGAAAGTGTTTGACTGTTCTATTTTATCTTCAAGCAAATGGCAATTTTGGGATCAGGTTCTGCTCCTGATATAACTGAAACTTTCAATTAATGCCCAAGCTAGATAAGAACATCTAATATCTTTCTTCCCCATGTCTGCTAAAATAACTATCATCTTCCTTTGTTTCTATATTTAAACATTAATTACACTCGGAATTAAGTTAGTGAAAGTTGCACACAAAGCATTCTCATTTAAGTGAATCTATTTCTGGGATGAACTTCCACAAGAGATAAGATTATCCATGTTTGAGACATTGAGCAAATATGGCCAAAAAGTTTGATGAAGCAAGACTGACAGATCAACAGTAGTGGATGCTTCCATCTAATATTCTGACAGTGCCCACTGACATCTTCCAGCCTCACCTGGTAGCAATTAAGGCATCCACACACATCTGTGTGTTCGCAACTTCCCTCATCAGTTTTCTTCCACCTATCCAGTAAAGAACATGGGAATATGCAGAACAATTCTTAAAACTCAGTTGTGCTGAGTAAAGTTGAACAGAAATGGAAGATCTTAAAAATCTACACTTGGTGGAATGGATTCCTCTTTATAAATCTGCCCTCAGACCAGAACCCCTCAACATGGTCACATCTGGCTCCTTAAGTCCCTTCCCTTCCATAACCTCAATAGGCTATCTGTTTGTCTCCTCAACAGACTTCTAAACTATCCCTCAGTCTTTGCTCCTGCTACATACATGCATTATGCCAGCTAGCCTCTCCTTTTCTACCTGACCAGCCTTGTGCTCTGGAAGCTTTCTCCCAGCCCACTCAAGACACTTTCATTTGGTCTATAGCAACCAGTCAGCAAAAAAAAAAAAAAAGATCTTCTGCTCCGCTTCTTTGGATTTAAACATACAGCAAACAGCAACTCACGAAGAGAAATACGCAGAACTAACCGTAAGTGCTCATAAGCACCTCCACTTAGGCATCGCCTTTAGTAAACCTCAAGGTACATTTACCCACATCATAATACACAGTACTTCTGGGAACAAAGTTTTGTCCTGGAAGTCTAAGGAGTGCAAGCCAGTACTGGACTTTAAATACTGATATCTGAACATAAAGTCGCATACACAGCAAAAGATTTACATACAAGCTACCAGATGAATATCGTTCAGTGGGTAACTACAACAAGGAAGTTTGGCTAGGAGAAAATCTATTGCAAGGATGAGAGAATTAATGGCATCTTTAATCACAGAATCACAGAATATTTAGGGTTGGAAAGGACCTTAAGATCATCTAGTTCACAACACTAAGAGTTCGGACAGCATTGCACCAGATTCACCAGCCTGCCTCAAGTCCCTCACACTGCCGTAGTGGTGCAAAAGAACCCCAAATATTGGAGAGACATTCGGGTTTGGAATAGCCCTGACATGTCATCTATATGTAGAATGTAATGTTGTTGCAAGTACAGAATAAATGAAAATTATTTGCTAGCTTTTGAAATGCATTTAATGGTCTTCACTGTCTACATGTAGGGTATAGTTAGCTGATTACTTGAAACTGTTCTTAGAAATAGATTGTTTCTAACCTAATTTGTTTAAATTTTGCTCTTTGGATGTATAATCTGGATACGTTTTTGTTCCTGGCCATGGCAGAGGGGTTGGAAGTAGACTATCATTAAGGTCCCTTCCAAACCAAACCATTTTATGATGGCAAACGACGTTCAGCTGGCAAATTAAGTTGATAAGCCACTGGCCATCATATTTGAAAAATCTTGGCAGCCAGGTGAAGTTCCCAGTGACTGGAAAAAGGGAAATATAACCCCCATTTTCAAGAAGGGGAAAATAGATGACCCAGGGAATTACAGAGCAGTCAATCTCACCTCTGTGCCTGGGAAAACCTTGGAGCAGATTCTTCTGAAAGGTATGCTAAGGCCCATGAAGAACAATAAAACAGTTGGTGACAGCCAGCATAGCTTCACTAAGTGGAAATCCTCTCTGACCAATTTGGTGGTCTTCTATGATGGGGCTACGGAACTGATGGACAGGGGTAAAGTAGTTGATGTCATCTACCTGGACTTGTGCAAGGCATTCAGCACTGTCCCATATGACACCCTTGTCTCTAAATTGGTGAGACATCAATTTGATAGGTGGACCACTCAGTGAATAAAGAACTGGCTGGATGGCCATATGCAAAAAGTTATGCTCAATGTCCAGCTGGAGACCAGTAACGAGTGGTGTCCCTCAGAGATCGGTGTTGGGACCGGTCTTGTTCAACATCTTTGTTGGTGACATGGACAGTGGGATTGAGTGCGCCCTCAGCAAGTTTGTTGATGACACCAAGCCGTGTGGTCCAGTTCATACGTTGGAGGGAAGAAATGCCATCCAGAGGGACTTTGACATGCTTGTGAGATGGGCTGATGCCAATCTGACAAAGTTTAACAATGACAAGTGCAAGGTCCTACAAATGGGTTAGAGCAATCCTAGGCACAACTACAGGTTGAGCAGAGAAGAAGTTGAGAGCAGCCCTGAGGAGAAGGACTTGGGGGTGTTGGTCAGTGAGAAACTTAACATGAGCCAGCTTCAGTGTGAGCTCACAGCCCAGAAAGCCAAACGTATGCTGAGCTGCATAGAAAGAAATGTGAACAGTAGGTCGAGGGAGGTGATCCTGCCCCTACACTCTGCTCTCGTGAGACTCACTTGGAGTATTGTGTGCAGTTCTGGTGTTCTCAACTTAAAAAGGACATGGAACTGTTAGAACAAGTCCAGAGGAGGGTCACAAGTAATCAGGGCACTGGAGCAACTCCTGTATGAAGACAGGCTGAGAAAGTTGGGGCTCTTCAGCCTGGAGAAGAGAAGGCTGCATGGAGACTTCATAGAAGCCTTCCAATATCTGAAGGGTGGCTATAAGGATGCTGTGCAGGGACTCTTCAATAAGGGCTATAGTGATAGGACAAGGAGTAATGGGTTCAAAGGTAAGTTGGGGAAGTTTAGTTTGGCTATAAGGAGGAAGTTCTTTACTGTGACGGTGGTGAGGCACTGGAATGGATTGCCCAGGGAAACTGTGAATGGTCCATCCCTGGCAGTGTTCAAAGCCAAGTTGGACGTAGCGTTGGGTGGCATGGTTTAGTGGGAGGTATCCCTGCGACTGGCAGGTGGGTTGGAACTAGATGATCTTAAGGTCCTTTCCAACCCTAACTATTCTATGATTCTATGATTTTATGATCCTATGATAAATCAGCTATTAAGCCATCTAAGCAGTTGTCCTAACCTCACCATTGAATTTCACCCCTTGAGCATGAAATGGGCATGAGGGCACTGAGGCAATGCACAAAGGCCATTACTGTAGCTTTAACAAAGTGCTGTATTATCTCTCCTCAAAACAAATCAATTCCATTGCCTGGAGGTCAGGCAGAGCCAGGAGCCTGTCATATGCTGATTCAGTGCAACGTTAGCATTACTGCACTTGCTGAGAGAGCTCTGCCAAATGCTACAATCCAAAAGGAGCTCGGAGGCTCCTTCATTCAACTGGGCTTCAGACCAGCTTCTACTGTGTAAGGAGAAACGAAAATTCATTTTCTCCTTGTGAATAAAAAGACATGCCGTCAGGCTTCTAATCTGGTGCAAAGTCACAAATAAGGAGAAGCAATTCTGCATCACAAACGATAAAGAGCTTAGTTTGGTTTAACTATATGATAGGCATCAGATGAATAAATTCAGCTTCTGAATGAAATTTCTAAAATGAAAATAAATTATGATGATTTTTTATCTAGTAAGTCCAAAAATATTCCACTACTTTATTTAGCTACCTGGAGTGTTTTCTGGTTCCACAATAATTCCTTCTGGCATAAAGTCTATTGTTTTGTATTTTGAGGCATGGTGAACTATGCTCAGATTCAAAAGCACCCATAATTTACCTAGATTATCGTATTGTTATAAATCTAGACAAAACTTAGTAATCACAAGAAGCTCAAAGAAATCCAAATTCTGAAAGAGTTTTTAGTTTTAGGATAGAAACTGTGTCTTGAAGTGGCCTATTGTCTATAAATCAATGTTTGGAAGGGGCTATCAGTATATTTCTTTTTCAAAAGGACTACTCCAACATTTGAAACCTTAAACATGGGCTTTGATAAAAAGGTCACCAACTCAATTCATGTTCCCTATGACAGGAATAGCAAACAGGTAGTGATGCTGATCTGATGTCTGCCTTCCATTTCTGTCAGTGAACACTATATGCTTGCATAGATCTATTTGTTAGCTAGCAAGGGCTTGCAAGGAGTAAGAGGGTCAGGATCAGTCTTACGACAAAATACGCTCAAAGATTTCTTTCACCACCTTCAAGGTATATTGGGGTTTAGACTCATAACCTTGATAACATCCTTTTGGAGGCTGATACGCTATTCTTGCCTTCTCATGCACAGCTACTGCAGCACAAATGGATCTGGTACTGCAGGCTGATTCACAGTGCATGTGCTCTGGTAACGCACACATCACACATCAGGGGCCCCAGCACAATGCAGAATAAAAAGCAGAGTTCCTGTTTCTTTCCAGAAGACAGGAGAAATTGAGTATAAGTATGTGCACACCCAAGAACTATGCTGGAGAACTCAGAATCCTATGTGTGGCAAAAAAAAAAAAAAAATGCTAACTTTCTGCTCTGTTTCACTGTTGCGTGCTTATTTATTTTTGCTCTTGAACTTCCTGTCCAGATTGATGAAACTTTGACAATCAGTCAAAATAAAAGGGGCAGAAGTGAATTCAAAGCAGTCAACTCAAGAGAAAAAAGGACGGACTTGGCACTCACACACCTGACACTGAAAAGCTGCCATCTGAAATCCGGTTGGTAACCTTGGTAGCTGCTCAATTGGACCTCAGAGCTGGTTCCTCACTCCCTTTCTCAGCCCGTTTTTCTGGCTGCTGACTTGGGATTTCTCATTTTTGCCATAGCCCTGAAATAAATGCAATGAACCTAGGGACAACCTGTCAGAGTGAGCTGTTTATATCCCTGCTGAAGTCTGTCAGCAGAGCAGAATGCACATTAAACAATTTTTCACACATTTTTGATATTTCCTTCTTTTTCTTTCCTTTAACAGTAGCCTTCTGAAAGTTATATGGAATTGTTGCAACTAATGAATAATATGACTAAGTCAATAGGAAAGTAAAGATTTTTTCAAATGTAGATTATTGATTTTTGAAATCATAGGGGCTCCTTCAAAGTCATTAGCATTTGTCATGAGTATATGCTAGCAACGACTGCTATAAATGAAGATTAATGATGCTAGGGATAATTATCACTGGAGAAACTCATATTTTTCAGTATTTGGAAACTCCATTCAAAGGTGAATCGCATCAGTTCTCCTTGAATGGACCTTAGCTCGATTTCTACTATGAGAGTAGGGGGAAGATTTTCTGTGACACAAGGGTTAGTTAAACTCCCAGCATCTTTGGAAATCAATGTTAGTTGAGCTGCATAACTCTGATTCATGCTTTATACGATAATCCCCCATATACAGTGAGTGCAACTGAAGATCTACTGAATACACAAGCAAAAATCCTTCTGAATATTTTTCTTTCCAAAAGAACCTGAACATGTACAATAACTGCTTTCCCAAATTAAACACTCAAGTCATGATGCTCCTTATTATTGTTCCCTGCAAGACTTCATATATTTTGGTAAGGGTGTGAAGAGATAAAAATTAAAGTTAAGGAAGAACCAAAATTTTTTGTTAACTTGCAGGGATGTAAGGAAGTCCCTACAGCTAATAACCCTGATTTCACAGGGGAGCTCATGTGCATATTTTTTTAATGCAAAATCATCAAATTCAGTATTTCTCAAGTTATTTCCACTTTAAGGTAGGTGCTCAAAAGCCAAGTATTGTCCAGATAATTAATGGTATAGCTGTCCTGGGATTTCCCTTGCATGAATATATCTGGAAAGCTAAAACTGGTGGGGTATCATCTGATTCGCAGTTATGAAGCACTAAATCCCCAAAGAGTCCTTAAGATTATAGTTTGTTTCCATGAAAAACTTGTTGACAAGTTTTATCCATCAGGTCATTTTTAAAAAACAAACAAACAAACAAAAGTAGCAAACATAACTTGGCCAAGTCTGAATTCAATTAAGGCAAACACAGCTTGACCAGCCCTTGAGGATGGAATCAAAATGGTCAGGAGATGGGCTTTCTGATTATTAAAGAAAGACAATCAAAGGCACAAGAATTCTGAATCCAGGCTAGAATGTGTTGGCTCTTTACCAATAGCCAAATAAACTAGCAAGCCACGCCACAGATGCATATTCTGGTTTGGAGAGGGAACAAAAGCTGAGCAAAGGGTGTCAGCATGGTTCCTGCCTGGCACAATGCCCATCTTCTGTGGCCTGAAGGATCACATCAGAATATGTTTTGTCTGCAGCCAAACTGTAACTCCCTAAAAGACTTTGCAGAAAGTGCCTCTGTTTACTGAAGTTCTTAATACATGAGGTATTTTAAAAAAGCTATCTTCACACAGCAGAAAAATATCTAGCAGCCAGATATGTAAAATATTTGCCATGAAATCCTCTCATCAGGGGGAACATTATAAAACGTACGCGACCACAGAGAGATTAAATGACTGGCTTTATTGGAATCCTTTCTCAATATTTAACTCCTTAGATCTTGGCAATGTTCATGTTCCAATCTTACTTTACTCAAATTGTTAAGAATTTATTCTTGTCTTGAGTAAGCAGATAAACAGCCAACAGACAGTATAAGAAGATGAGAAGTAGACTTCAAAATCACTGCAGATCACATTTCAAGTTATATTAGCCTTTAAGAAGATACTAGTACATGAATCTAGAGAGCTTGTTTCTTGCAGTAGGGGGTTACAGAAACACACCAAAAAAAAAGTTTCTTTCTAATGTTCATTCCAGAAATTCATTTGTAGCACAAGTATGTGTATCTATTTTTATGAGACAAGCAGTATTCATTATTTGATTTTTTTACATTACCATTTTATTTACTATCATTACAAAATTACCTAAAATCAGAATCCTGAAAATGCGACTGATAGACTTAAATTCTCAAGTAATTAATAAAAGTATGTCCATTGAAGACTCCTCCTTTGGTACTGGTTAGCGGAACAACACAAGGAGGCAAAAATGCCATTAGGAAAAAGCTCACACAAACTGGACACTTCTGAATTTGTTGACAGAGGTCACAGATATGTCAGTATAATAGAACAGAATTGGATTTCTTACCTTTATGATGATTTGCTCCAGATGCTAATTTCCCCCACAGCGTTACAACGAATATTATTATTAGCAGTTTTCCTTTTGTTGCTTTCTGTAAGTATCTCTTATTCATCCTGAAAACAAAAATGCACAAAAATAAGTATCTTAAGACTTATTTAAAAATCATTTTTATCTAATTTAAGTAGAATTCAAGAAGTTTTTGTGTCTGGCTGACAACCCTTTAGTCTTAAATTCTGGTTAGCTTTAAATGAGGTACATGATATAGAGCATCTGTAGAACCTCCCTTCCTGGTCCACCACCATTCCTCCACTCTGGTCAGTACCCGAGATAATTCCTGCAGTCATCATATTTCTTCCAAGGCTTAAGGAGTGTTCATAACCACAGCAGACCCCAAAGCTCGCAAGAAGGATGAACCCAAGCAGCTATGCTGCAGATTTTACTGAGCAGAGCAGTTACACTGCTGTGTTTAGAGCTAGTCATGGTCAATGTGGCTCTCTCTGATCATGAGGAAGAGTTTTTAGCTTTTGGAACTGCAGCTCTTTTTGGATCGTATCCATGATTCATAAAGCAACAACAGATTAGAATAGACCTCCAGCACTTGTACCAACCCTCCTGCATAGAAATTCTGTCAGGAAGTCACGTGTGGTTCAGAAACATGGACTTGAGCACTGTGGATTCACTAGTCTCTCCCCTGTCTATCTTTGGGTAATGAAAAGATTTGATTTACTGCACCAAGGGAAATTGCACACAGCTACACTCATCTTGTTTAGTGATGTTTTCACTGTGACAGCAAGCCACAGTTGGTGGTTCAAGCACAAGGTAATATATTTCATTTCTCAGTAACCTCCTCCAAAGATAAAATACCCCTCTACTTGACAAAAAGACAAGTTCAGGAATGTAGGTGCTAGTGCGTAAGGATTACAGTTGTGTGGAGTATGGCAAGAGGTATAATAATGAAATTTTCTCTCACTTTTCTCTGTAGAAGTGCCCTAAGGAGCTGGCTACGAAACAGGCTGGCACAATGGTCATGTTTCTGCAGATAGGTCAATAGGACAATGATGTCTATTTCAAATCACTTATACCAGAAAAGCTCAAATTTGATCACTTCTACAGTATTATTCCTGTTTTGTAATGCCTGGAACTAGGGTGCCTTTCTGAGCAGAATAAACTGCATTGATTCACTATGGTTGCATGTTTATAAGAAGCCCAAAGGCTTTCAAGAGCATCTCTTTTGCTCTGTTCATGTACAACACTATCATCTTGGGCAACCACAGATCTGGGAAAGTCAGACTGCTCGAATATAGAATTAACCAGTAGACTGTTCAAAGTCCCAAATCTTTTTCCATTCCTTCAAAACAAATCCTTGCCCCTGAGCAAATAGCTTTCTAACAGAACACCACACAGTGATAGGGCAACTCTCTCCACACCCCACAACTACACTCATGATTTCCAGAATTGTAAGCAGGCCACTTCCCTAAAAATTCCCAATCTTGCTCTTCAGGAGACTTGATGGGACCTTGTTAAGCACTGACAGATTTCCACACCAGGATGTGTGTAACAAAACGCTATGACACAAATTAAGAACACACAGAGGAATACACCAAACCCTTTTAAACCTGAATTCAGAGCAAAGAGAATTCAGCATTCTTTGACAGAAGTCACACATCTACAGTGTGTTTCCCAGAGGCTGAAATAATCACATTTACCAGGGAAAAAGAGAGAGGAGTAAGCCAGTGCTATACCTAGGATGGTAGACGTGCCCCTGAAAGCCTGACTGATTAATAAACAGGGTGGAGGTCACAGTGTGCAGTGAACCACACCAAGGACTGTCTTCTTGCACAGATTCCAGTGCCTTTGGAGTGTAAACTGCATATTCATCATCAGCTCCAGGTTTATGAAGTAATCAAAGCTAAAGGGAAATACACTGTCACTGTAAATAAGAGCAAAAGAAATGAAACTGGAATCCACATTCAGCATACGTTCTTTCACAGCTCCCTCTGTGAACAGAATATGAATTAACAATTCTCCTCCTGGATTCTCATGCTGTACCTGTTGTGATGCTGGTGCCAAGTCATCTCTCATTAAAATCAAATAATTCTTCCTCACCTACCCAATACTGCTCAAAACCCATTGGGATCTCCACCATTAAACAAAGTTGAATCTAACACAGTTCCAGTGCTCTGCTGATGCCATATTAATTCAATGTGCTTGAGGCTGGCAACAAATGCAGGGCAGAAAATGCAGATACATAAGGAAAATTAGCAGCAGTAGGTGGAAAGACAGAGAATCAACCTATCTGCTTCTGAACAAAAGCCCTCGGGGTAGATGGCAGAGTGAAGTACAAACCCCTGCCCACAGCTCAGCACACCAAAGAGGAGTAAGCCAACACTGAATACAGAAGAGACTGTATTATATGCAAAGTAAAGGAAGGGGTTTCAGCTTAACACAGAAAACCTGGGCTCAATGCCATTGCCAGGCTTTCTACTCAGGAGAAAAACAGTACACCATTTAGGTACTGCAAGCTTATTGCACTGTACCACATAGCTTATTTGTGGTATTCACCTTTGGAAGGACAAAAATCATAACTTTTTCTTATAGCAGTCCCATAATAGGCACAGTTAACAGAAAACTCAGTGAAAATAGCAGTTCTATCTTGGGACATAGTTCAGAGACCATCAGCAGGAGTGCAAAAAAAAATACCTCAGCAGTTAAAGTATTCATAACATACAGCAGCTCAAATAAAAAGTCGGAAGACGATGCTAAGTTTAAACTAATTACGCGGTATAACACTAAACCTGCAGTTGTGTTTGTTTGGCTTCTTACAACGGTCAGCCCAAGGACAGATGAGCGACTGCATAAGCACAAAGTAGGTACAAAGCACTCTGCTCCCAGCAGTCCTGCTACACAGAGGCCACACTGCAGCAATACAGACCCAGAAATAAAAAATGAAGGGATTGTAGTCCAAGAAACTCAGGGGGTTGGGATGGATGCATCCCATCAGCAAAGCAGGCAAACAGCTAGATAACAAGGAGAGACGAGGAGATATGCTCAGTATATGTGTGCATGCACTATCACCTGGGCTGAGAAGCCGATTATCTTTTTGTGGATTTGCAAAACAGCCCATGATAGAGCATTGAGAAGACGCTGGAACTAAACAGCACTTGATCTTTGCTTTGAAATTTAACTATTAGCCTCTTGCAACCTTGATCCATGTCAAATAAATGCATTCAGGAAATAAAATGCTGTCCATTGCTGTACTGTTATTACACTAACATAACAGGCTATGTTAAATAGAACAAATGAGTTCTGAAATGAGGTCTACTTTTACTAGAGGTGATGCAGAGCTCCACAGACAAACTATAGCTATTAACCTGAATGGTTTTCTCTGTAACACCTTTTCCTCTTCTATTTACTTTCTTTTCTGCAGAATCTCTCCCTCGCTGTGACCCCCACAGCCTTCAGTAGCACCATGTGAGCCAAAGGTGATCAAAACTGAGAATAGCCATGCTATAGGAGATGCCTACATTTGACTATCAATTTTGCACAAAAATACAAACTTCACGTGTAACAAAAATGTCCCCAGTATCTAACTCCAACATATTAGAAATAAATCCAAGGAATTCTCAGCACTTTCATGCAAAAAAAGGATGTGAAAGGCTACCATGTTTGAGCTCACTTTTTAATGTGCTTCCAGGCAAGGAAAAAGGGAGATAGCTGGTTTTGTAGTTCCAGGGACACATTCAGAATAAACCAAAAAGACATCACCCACATAATTCAAACAGGCAGTGGCTGAGTGTGAGATGACTCTGCCATGACCAGCTCTTCATTAACACCATAACACAATGAATAAATTCACAGAATTTGTTACTTTTGCTCCCTAAGATTCCTTTTTCCTGAAGAGCACTCCATGAGACCATCACTGGTCTGGTATCATGGACTCAAGAATAGACTTGCAGTAAGCAGTGACAAAAATAGGTTTAAAAAGGTAGGCCTTTTTCCCTCAGGGTGAAACCACACCTGAAAAGAAGCTTCACAAACTGTTGTGTCAGGAGAAAACCTTCCCCCTGGCCTCCATGGGTCATCAGAAGCAAACTGCGAATACACTAATAAGTTGCACAGGCTCTCCCCATCACTGCTCCTCCTCATTGTCAGGCCTCTTCCAATAGTGGACATGTCCTAACTAGTTGTACAGAAACCACAATGTGCAGATGCTTGTCTTCAGTTTCACTGCAGCACTGTAGCATCCATAAGCTACTGAATTTCTAAGCTCTTTTTTTGGTGCTGGGCTTGAGATCAGTCATCTTTCCAACAGCTCAGCAATAAAGGAGAATCACATGGAAATTACCTTACATTGTATGGCCAGTGCCAAATTGCCTTGCCTTCCTATTTTAAGTGTAACCTCATGTAATCTTTACTGTTGAAGGAAAAAATGAAAAAAGGAAATAAGAACTTTAATTCTTCCCTTAAGAGCTTATACACAAATAAAATTCTATTTCATAGGAATAACAGCATTTTTCCCTGTTTCTCTTTTTCTTTCTTTTCTTTACAAACATCAGCTCCTGTGAAGCTGTTCAAAATTCATTCGTAGAATGTTTTACATATGTAGAAACTTTCAGTGCCAGTAAGATCCATTTGTCTTCTGCAAACACATACACCCTTGTGAACACAAGAGCTCATAAAGGGAAGTGTAAGCTTACTTCTCTACTGAATCCTGATGAAATGTTTAAGAGACAAAAACCTCCTATAAAATAGAGGGGAAATTAGTCCCACATTCTCTTACTTTTCATGACTAATATTTTATTTGCCATTTCAGAGCAACCCAAAATAAGTGGTAGAAATCACCACTGATTTCTGATCCCAACTCTCTTGTGCCGAAATAATGCAGCCATTTAAATTATGCTGTACTCTGTTGAATCTTACATTATTTATTAGTTGTGTTAGTTTCTACATCCCACGTATCGCAGGTATTTGCAGTTTTCTTTAGCCTTTCCTATGTAAGCTAAAGCAGATTTAAAAATGCCCCTCTGTTGGGTAAGGTCACTTTGTAAAACACCGATGTGACCCCTGTGTGTTTGCATATATATAAATTCCCTCTATGACATTCCTGTCATGTTTGCTCAGTGAACAAGTAATTTGCCACTCTCATTACTTCAGGTACAAGGTAGCTTGTGAAAATCAATCTTCTTTCTGCTTCATACATCACAGCCTGTAACAGACACAAACTGCATTCTGATTCTGAAATGAATCTGAGGGAAAAGTATAGACCTGTTCTCATAAGATACTCTCTTTGATCTAGGTGTGCAAGAAAAAAAGAGAATAGGCATTTAATCTAGCAAAGCATGTAGATCTTATGTAGGAGTCACATGGAAGATCTCTGTATGCAAAGCAATAAGGATGGGTGTTGTTGGGTTCTGGAGGGAGGGAAAAGGGCTGTTCAGAAATTTGTAGTTGACAAGCATGGATCTTTTAATAACAAAATAAGTAGCCCTAGAGAGCTTAGTCCCACCATTGAGAATATTCAGAAAGAGTTAAACCATTGCTGGTAGAGCCATACAGTAAGGTTGTCACTGTTAATTTCAGCTGAAGTGTTAGCAGCGGAAGCAGATTGAAGAATTTTAGGCTTAGTGCCATAAGGTGGGCTTTAGGAAGACTGCTGCGCTAAGACTTAAGACACTGAGGAAAATTAATTCTTCTTCCCAAAAGTGCTTAAGCATATGATTGACATGCATGCTCACACTTGTCTTTTATTTAAATCAGTGTGACTTAAGTACATTCTTAAATTTAAGCTCATGCTACTCAAGAGATGTATGTACCAATGTGAATTCTTGAAAAATGATTAGTGAGTCAGTAAGTGTGCTTCTATAAAAAGAGACAGATTCAAGAAAAGAAAATATCTCAAATACCTGGGGGAAAAAAAAATTATGGAATGTATGAAAATACACAATAAACAAAAAAAAACACCATTCTTCTTTACATGCTGCAATTAGTTTCCCACATACAGGTAATTACATTTGCCAACAGTATCTCTAGCACTTGGATGTGAAATTTACATATATATTATTGTTTCCAAAATCTGATAACCATGGATGCTTCAATTGCCAGAGGCATAATATGCTTAGGCACCTAGCTGCATCCCACCTCACAGCCAGAAACCCTGGGAGTTTATGGAGAAAACTCTTTTCTTCCAAAAGTGTATATACGGCTACAATGATGCCACCTTGAAAACCAGGATGATACTGATTAATGGCCTTCCCTCTAAACTACTATCACTGTTCATCTCACCTGCATCTAGATCATCGCCAGTTCTTTCTAGACACGATTGTAACTTTCACCTTCATTAATATTCAGATGCAACACCTAACTGAAAGCAATAAAGCAAACAAAGAGTAAACATGAAGTGCAGTGCCCTTTTAGCCAGCTTCAACTCAAAAAATACAGATGCATTTTACTGAGTATACATGAAATTTCTTTCATGGCCATTTCATCAGGACCAGCAAAAGAGTATTCACCCAATAAACACTGATGCTGACACGTTACTAAGTACATAGAAAAAAAATTTCGCAAACTTTTGTGGGGTTAGATTCTGTACTTCCATGTATTTCTGGAAATATAAAATAAGCTAGTACTAGATCTGCATATGCCATCGTGGTTTTAAGTGCTAACATAAAACATTACAGGTTATTTAAACGCCTAAGATATTCTAATGTCTTTAATCTGTCCAGTGGTATCCTACACCCTTGTGAAATAAGATTCTGCAGTTAAGTGTTCAGTGTTAGAAAGTACTTAGGCTCCAATTCACATAATTTTCTCTGATATTATTATGCCACTTTAAATTCTTCCTCTCTCAGTTTTTGTGCTTAAGGGAGCTTTAAGTTGTAGGTGGTACTATCTATTCACTTAATCATCACTGCAGTACTATTTGCTTATATCTTCTATGTGATCCTCTTGCAGATGGTTATTTGAATTTTCTTTATTCATATCTCACTTACAAATCAAAAGTTTAACTCAGAAAAAAGGATAACTGTTTAATGGGCTTTGAACAGAATGTCTTAGTGAGACCTGAATCACTAGGTATACTGTGATTTCGTAAAGGCCATTGCAGTGGCAGAGACAAGCCTCCAAACCTATCAAGGCTGAAAAAGCATCAAATATTAGTGGAAAATGGCAACTGAAGTGCCCATATTTAAAAGCAAGGACAAAAATGATCAGGGCAAGCATAAGCCGATTAGTCTGACCTCTTCAATTTGCAAAAGCTTAGAAGAGGCTTTGAAGGAAAAGATAAATTAAAGACAGAGAAGTAAATAGAATATAGGATAAAATGTGGCAGTGTTACCAAGGGTAGATTGTGCCAGACTACCTTGACAGCTTTTTTGATAATAACTGATTTTCCAGACAAAGAAACGATGTACATATAATTTGTCTGGATTTAGATAAAGCATCTTCTACAGTGTCACTCTGGAACTTATACATTAAGCCAACAACTCTGTGGATTACTACAAGAACTGAAAGGTGGATGCAGGTGCGATAACAGCAAGTAGCACTGAAAGGGAGTATCAGGGATTAATAGCATTTCTGCTAGAAGCTGGGAATTCACCACTTGAAACAGTTATGTGTCAAAACCAACTATTTTATATTAGTTGATCACCAAGAGCACATCAGTATCAATATGACACAAGATGGCTGTGAAAAAGGCAAATCCTATAAATTATTAAATGATATCATAGAATCATAGAATAGTCAGGGTTGGAAAGGACCTTAAGATCATCTAGTTCCAATCCCCCTGTCATGGACAGGGACACCTCACACTAAATCATGCCCCCCAAGGCTATGTCCAACCTGGCCTTGAACACCACCAGCGATGGAGGATTCACAGCTTCCCTGGGCAACATATTCCAGTGCTTCACCACCTTCACAGTAGAGAACTTCCTCTTTATAGCCAATCTAAACTTCCCCTGTTTAAGTTTGAACCTGCTACCCCTTGTCCTATCTCTACAGTCCCTCATGAAGAGTCCCTCCCCAGCATCCCGATAGGCCCTTTCAGATACTGGAAGGCTGCTATGGACTGTTCTTATCTCAACCCATGGGAGTTGCATTATTTCGATTCTCCTCCTCATCCCTCCAGGAGTGGGGGGATGAAGTGGTGGGAATGAGTGAGCAGCTGTATGTTTCTGAGTTACCATCTGGGCTTAAACCACAACAAGGAAAGGAAATAAACATGGTGAGGGCAAGAAACATACCCATAAGTAATGGAATAGATGCTACCTTGCCAGGAGGCAGGATAAGGACACTCAGCACAGTGATTCAGGAAATCTCTTCCACTCTTGTCTCTACACTGATAACATGATACCTTTTTTTTATACACTTGTACAGGAAGTCAAGTGTTAGTTTTTCAAGAAGAAAACTATAAGGAAGTTTTTTCCAAGTGCATTAGTAGTTTTTTTCCAAGTCATTTCACTCTCTAAGAAAAAAAAAAACAGAAGTCACAGCATTTGTCTGTGATAACCTATGAGGAAAAAACTGTCAGTCTCCTCACTAATAACCTGAACCCATGCCAGGGTCCATCCAAAACTGGCCATGGTGAACATCTGATTAAGATGAATATTCCCCCTTATTTTTCAACATCACCAAGCATAAGAGCCATCTCTATGTCATAAACTTTAGGATGACCCCAACAGTCACAGTACTTTACTGGTGGACCATTCAGTAGTAACATTGCTTTTTGATTAACTACAGTGAATTGAAGTCATACTGTTGAACATGAGTTACTATTCCATGACTAAGACTCATTCACTCTTCTATCAGTCTTCATTATGGAAAAGTAAAACTGGTAAGCATCACAATTGTCAAAATATGGAGTCTTTTTTTCTGGAAGGCTCCAAATGTAGACAACAAAATTTATGTAGTTTCAGAAAGTAATTAAGATTTTAAGATAAAAACAGAAGAAACAACACCATTAGATGCATTTTAAAAGTGTGACTACATAAAAGATTACATTAAAAAATTTAAAGGTAAAAAAAATGCATTAAAAATTTTCTTCTTATTATGCATATTTAAAGGGACTACCATCTTAAACATAATGTATTTCAAGAAATACTGGAGGACTGATTTTGGGATTCATGCATGGATGTAAGAGTATGGATGAAGTGTTATATTACACAACTTTGCCAGACCTGGAATTTTGTATGCTGACAGGAACCACCCAGATTCTAATGCATTACTTCCATATTGAAGGTTGAATTTTGTCTTTTCCACAGAATTCTACTGGCAAATAACACTGTGACAGACCACTGCAGATAAATGGGAGCAAGACTAAGTGCCTCCTGCTATTTTCACGACAATTATATCTGTCAATAGGCAGAGTAGCACTTCTGACAAATAATAGGTAGGTCTGAGCTCAGTCTATGTTTTATACCTGATGCCTACACATTTCGGGCCACACTTGAAGGCAAAGGTTCAAGTGTAAATAAAAAATGACAGATTGCTTAAACCACAGGAATGTATGAAGCTTGTTTGTGCAGAGACCAAAATAAGCTCTAAGAGCTGACATAACACACTAGGAACACAGGAGAATTGTCAAATATAAGTAAAGCTAGTTGAAGCACAGTTGGAACATGCTCTTCCATTCTTTGAATGTAAACTCCTAACAGACTTTTCCAGAGAAAAGAAGAGCAAGACAAAAGTTAGTCAAAGCTCTTCAAAATATGGGTCTGGTACATAAACCAAACCTCTGTTCCTGAGCAAGCACAAAGGTAAAGACTTCATTCACTCGCAGGGATGCTAAGAAAAGGAAGCCAGGCTGTACAAACAATTTTCAGCTACCAGCTGAGAAGCAGAACCAAAGTTCAGCAGATAATCCACATACAGAGCATCGTGCTCAGTGGAGGTATGCCCACGTAGGCACACGAGGCAGATCTGAATTTTTAACTTACTTGTAGAAAATTTCAGGAGCTTTCCTTTCTGTGAACAGAGTTTTATCAAATATTGGGTTTTTTTTTGTCCTGGTATGCTATCTAATCTGTTACACAGACGACAAAACTAATTCTTTCTTGAAAATCATGATGTATCAAAAACTTGAAGTCTCATCTCAGTCTTTATATCCTCATCAATGTTCTGAAACAAAAAGAAGTTATTAATTAAAAAAAAATAAACACAAAAACAAAAACAGAAACACAATATTCCTGTAGTGGCTTGCTACAAATGGATTCAAGCCAGGTCAAGATTTGCTTAATGATGGATGAAGTATCTAAATGACACTCAGTCTTCCTTGAAAAATCAGAGCAATTTCCCAGCCACTATTCAAACAGCTTTTTTTGAAGGGTACCATCAGTTTTATAAGATCTATATTGACCACACAAACCTGAGTTTCATCCTAGTGTATCTTCATAAACAATGCACCCACTTCGTCATGTACTATGCCAGCTTTGAAACAGCATTTTAATATAGCAAGGAGCTCGTTAAATAGTCAGTCATAACCTGCACTTCCTAAGAGTCTGTACCCAGCCTCAGGCTGCATGATACGTAGCTTAGGTAGAGCACAAGAGGATGAATGAGAAAGCAAATCAGTAAACTGTGTGCTGTTTCTCTAGTGCCCTGGAACAGAGACTCTTATGAAGTTCGTTTATATTTATATTGCATTTCAGTTTGGAGCTGGACACCAATTCTCAAACAAATTTTCAAGCATCCCCATTTACAATGATCTGGATCAGATCATGGAATGATTCTGGAGGACAGGAAATTAATACCATTTAGATTAAAACAAAACAGAAGATGAGCCCAAGAGTACATCCAATGCACTCCAACAGTTTAGGGGTGTTCAGGTCAGGGGACGAGCCAACTAAAAAAGAAAAACAAACCACCTATTCCACTTAATGAATATAATGTGGAAATTACACCTTCAGCAACAACAGTTGGGTCTACAGAATCACTTCTGTAAAGATAAACTATTTGCTAATGTAGACACAGCCCTATAATCTCATGAAGAAGGAGATAATTATCATCATTTTATACTTGGATAAGATGCCCTTGCAGTTGTGATTATTCTGAAAAGCATTTTCAGATTCTCAGCAAACCTTAACAGCACACTGAAAGGAACCTGTCACTCAGGAGGACCTCAAACAAGTTCTGATCTACGTTTTCGGGCCATTATTCCTACTGTGACACCACAGCAAAGGATAGCTTTTTTGCCAAAATCAGGGAACAGCTACATGCAGTATATCCCCCTAATTTAAAGGCAGGGAGTACAGGATAGATTACTTCCAATTACTCAGTGAATTTCTGTGAAACAGCAAAACCCTTGTCTCTCAATGCAGAAAATTAAAGACGAGACTTTCTGTCTTGTTTCATACTGGGTACTAACTAACCTAGAAGCAACTCTACTGTAGAAAGAAAACAGAACTCACTGTAAAACTGTCAAACACTTTACTGGCTCTATCACTGCCATTCTCAGCCACTGGATTATTGACAGTTTTTCCCTGAGTCTGGTAGCAACACAATCAATAACCGCACTTTTAACATGCACAGGTTGACCCTTTTAGACGAACAACAGAAAATGATGGCCCCAAAGGAAAAGCCTAAGAACTGGCCTACTGAGATGGGATAGACTCTATCCAGCAAGGACCTGCACTGCATACCTGCATGCATCCCCTGGCCCAGAGGGAAGGCACTGGCTCCATGTTGCCCTAGCAGACAGGATTTGAGTTAAGGACTCAGGCTAAGTACATTTCAGTTGACTTTATATATATAAAAAAAAGGTCATATTCATAATTAGATTAAATTTCTTTTACTCCAGCATAGCAATGTAATGTATCCTTAAATTAGGAGTTTATTAAACTAAATCTGACTCAAGAAGGTTTTCTTGTTCCCTAATACAGATTTGGCCAAGAAAATCCTCAGACATTACCATATTTACAACAGGATTAACTGTTTCTAAGAAACTGTGCATTTTGCATTCTTATGTATGCTTGGTGAAACAAACAAAAATTATTTAGTTTAATTTGTATTTCATTATTAAGGAGGGCTATGTCTTTATACTTTCCATGACAATTGCATTAATAGCACCAGTATTAGGCACAAAAATGTTCAGGATTCCACGCCTCTTGTTTCAAAAGAAAGGGTTACAGCCAGTGTTTGCAGTATTTATGATTAAAGAGAGCTTTTCCCTTTTTCTTTCATTCTTTGTTTTATAATAATTAATTGTAACTGTCTAGGAACTAAGACAAGTAATACCTAATCTGCTGCCAGTAACAACCCAAATTCACTAACATACAAGAGCAGTACAGCCCCCTGCCATTCTTTTACTGCAGTCTTAGAAAGGATTTCCAAGTGTCTCCTATGCTAAGAGAGCATTATTTTCTAAATGGGCAAGACCTGAAAAGAGTCATTAGATGAGAATGAGAATTAGCCAGTACAACATAGGAAGAGCTATAAATGTAAGACAGAAGAAAACCTCTTAGGATAAACAGTGAGATAGAAACATTTAGAATGCTTTTTTTCTGTTAAATCATTTTGTAATTATAAATAAAGGAGCATTATCATTTCCTAGAGCACAGGTATAATACTGTACATACAATACTTACTAAGAAAAAATTGTTATAGTAATATTTCCATACCATTTCAGTCACAATTATGGATATTGTACTGACATCACCATCAAAGGAAATTATTATGTGTTTGGTAGACTTGCAGGAAACTAAATATATTGCTCTGAAACCAGCAGTTCTTTATAAGTTGTTTTAATTTTGGAAGACCACTGCAGCTTTCGTAACTTTAAGAGAAACAAAATTCAGTCCAAGCCAATGTGTATTTCCTTCTGCAACCGGCAATTTTATTTCATTTTAACAGCTATCTGCCTTGTGTTTTCCATAATCTTTTCCAATAAAAGGTGAAAACACTTTTTATGGCACTGATACAAGAAAGGATGTTTGCTGGTTTTATATTCCTCCTTGCATAATTTGCAGTTGCAACTGACAACAATAGGATACCACCTCAGCACCCTGCTGCATAGTGAAGCAAGCCTAAGTCCCTCAGCGTTTTCTTGAGTCCTTCTGGTGTTTCTCTGAAAGCCCCCAGAGTCCAATAATTAGATAATTACTGCAATTTTAATTATCCTTTATAGTTACAGAGAAAATGTGATTTCTAAAGGCAACAGAACAAAAAGATCCATTTTCATGTATTAAAGCCCTGAGAACTTGAGAAAGATGAACCTAAATTTCTGGATAATCAGATTTGGCAAGTATTGCAAAATTTTTGGGCTGGAAACAGTCAGTGTAGGTTATGTATTTAATTCATCCTCCTTTTTTCAAATTATCTATCTAGGCTGTATGGAAATTTATTCTGAATAGCTACATTAACTATTATAATTCACTTACATCATTGTCATTCATGTCTAATTAATATAAATGCCCAGCAGGGAATATAAAGATTTTTGCATAATACAAATCACAAATTCTGGAAAGGGGAATTTTCCCCTCATTTCTCTATGCAAGTTAAGAAATTTCACAGAGAAAAATTAAACGCAAGGTCAAGATGGGTTAGCTCACATGTGAATTAAAAAATACTGCCTAAATGACGAAAATTACCACAGAAATACATAAATTTGACAATAAGCCATTAAGACAAATGGAAATGGAAATGTATGAAATTAAGACTACTTCTTTTGTTTTCTTCCGGTTTTTAATAGGTAATAGGAGGGAACCCTCCCACTTTGCTGGTATCACAGCAATGAATATTTTGTTTTCACTTTCAAACCCAAATGCTGCTCGGACTCAGTGTTCTCTAAACAGCAGGAATAAGGATGAATTCTCATGACATATTTCCGGAAAAAACAAGAGCCATAAATTTTTTAAGTTATTATCTTTATGTATTTTCAGTGGTACCTGTGTTGCTCTTGTATATCCAGTGTAATATTTAGTATTTGCTGGTGGCAATTCAAGCTTCTTCAGTAGAAAAAGAAGGACCAAAATCTAGTTGAAAGTGGCTAAAAGACACTTCTCTGAACACTAAATGAGACTAGTGCCATTTTCCAATCCTGTGTTTTCACTGTTCTTCACTTATGATAAAATAGAGCTGATGAACTTAAGTTGTGTGCCATGAACTGAAAGTTTAGCAGTCATTTTGAACTCTTCATCATCTCATTAACTGCAAGATGTGCAAAGCATTTACATGAACAAAGAATGTAAAGGGAAAGCAAGTCAGCCAAAAAGTATTGCTTCAATAAATATAAACCACTATATATTTGCAGTGCACTGTCAACCAGATTAAGCTCATCAAATATCAATTCTTTGTTGAGCTGTAATGAAAATCTTTTACGTGAGACAGAAGATAAATAGGACATTTCTCATGATTGCTGTAATTCAGAAATACTCATCTACAGGTAGTAAGAGATGGAAGTTCCACACTAAAAAAGTTCTTCTGTGCACCTTGGGGTTTTTTGTTGTTTTTTTTTTATTTTCATTTGTTCCTCTAAATGTGATTGTTGCCAAATACTATTTAAAAATAAAAATGCTATGGTTTATTACTTCTGACTTCTAGTTTGAGTGATGCCATTAGGTATACATACCTTAATGATTTGAAAAGCAGGGGATAAAAGACTAAGATGAGCTCACATTAAAATCTGAGATTAGAGAACTACAGTGCTTTAGCAAAGTTCAAATCTGGAAGAGAATTTTAGTTCAAACGAAGTTTAGAAAACACCCTAAAGCTTCTGTTCAGCTTGTGAAATGCATTTAAAGAGGGATGGAATTTATTTCTGTACAGCAGCAGGGAAGTTCTGTAACTAGCTGAGAAAAAAACAGTTTCATTGATTATAACCTATGCAGAAATTTGTACTGAGGTCACAGGCAGCTGTTTGAAGAAAAAAATACACAAAATGAAGGAGAAGGCAACAGAACTTTTACTTTAATAATACTGCCTAAGTCATTAATCCAGACTGTGGTAAAACCACATTCAGGCCCTTCAAGGGATATGAACCTTCATCTTCCAGAAATTTATCTCAATGAGTAGTATATGGTATTCCTCAGACTGTTTAGCTAATGCTGCCCCTAGAAGCTTCATTATTCATTGCAAGATCAAAAATACATATTTCACCTCCTATGTGAACATTCCACCCACCAGACTGAAGTGACTCTCTGAATTACTATGTTTGATACAAAACAGAAAAAGCTCTTTGGAGCAAGCCATTCACACCTTCACTGCATGATCAAATTTCTCAAGGTAAAAAGAGAGACCTAAACACAGATGACCTATGCCTTATAGGGAACTTTGCACAGAAGCAGCAGTTTCTTCTCATTTTGGAGGACTAATACTAGGCCTTTGCTTTGCTATTTTATACTGTCTGCAAAAGAAATATGGTGCTTTCTTTTGGCCAAATATTTTGTTCAATGCAAACACAAAATGCATCAAACCCCTCAAAAAAGTATTCCAGCAATACCAAAACAGAAAAACACTTTCATTTAGGTTATATAAAATGAAACTTTGAAGAAAATCAAATGGTATCTTGAGATCTTGAGCTTTCACAGAGCATCACCTTTTCTGTCCTTTCCCCTGAATATAACTACATCTACACCTCCCTAGGTGTGCAGTGGTCACTGCCTCCACCAGCATATTATCCTTTCTTCTCCGGCAACTCAAGACAGCATATGGCCACAAGGCATAATGATTGTTCAGTCTCACAGAAGCAATGTAATGCAGATAGAGAGAGAAAGTGCAAATCAGAGTGTTGAATGGAAGCGTACAGAGCAGTCTCAATGAACTCTGAACTTCAGAATTTTCACATTTTATTTTAATCCTATTGCATCTAAATCTTTGATTCCATGAATTATCTAAATACAAAGCATTAATCTCTTATAACCCCCAAAATAGCATTTTTCAATGCAGATGAAATGAAAACCCCATTATTTGAAATCTGTGCAGACTAAGTGATCAAAAAAATATTGTCACAGAAGCTCTGCCTTAGTTTCAGATAGCTTGGAGTCATACACAAATGTCCTGACATACTGCAGAATATGGTTTCTGTGCATCGGAAGAAGTAAAATTTAGAAATGAAACATAGATTTACTTCATGTTCAACTTTTGGTCACAATCTGCTCTTGAATTATAGCAGTTTTGTATGTTCTCTGGTTAAAGGTGTTCCAGCCAAAAAAGACCTGTATTCCATTGAAAGCTGAATGATCTTAGTGAGGCAGCCATCACACTAAAAAGACATTAACCTAATATTCTGTTTATATCAACTGACATCTCATAATATAAACTTCTGATGACTGTGCCATGAAAAATTCTGGTATCTCTCATGTTTTTGCCATATTCAGAGATCCCAATTATTATCAGTTTTAGCAGCATATATAGCCTTTGCCTGGCAGGCAAAATTTAATTTTGGGACAAAATACTGGATTTTCACAATTTAAAGAACAGTCAATTCTATGATCCTTTATTTTTTTCAGGATAATATGCTAGTGCTGTCAATATGCTTTACATAAATCTGAACTTTTCAACTTTTCTGCAAATATCTTGTCCTGATTTTACTCTTAGATTTTGTTCTGTAAATCCATTGTGCAAGGAGAGGGTATCGCTGGCAGTGTTCAAGGCCAGGCCGGACAGAGCCTTGGGTGACATGGTTTAGTGGGAGGTGTCCCTGCCCATAGCAGGGGGGTTGGAACTAGATGATCTTAAGGTCCTTTCCAACCCTAACTATTCTGTGATTCTATGAATCTATGATTTATGACAAATCATTGAATGTGCCATAATGGTTAATGTATGTGTTCATCATTTCTCTGAAAGTCAATGTAGATATTTTGCAGATACTAGTTTGGAGGAAAGTAGTTTGGGTTTCAGAAATGGAACCACTGCTCTTGATTATGCCACTGAGTGTCAGAGTAGTATTAACATAAATTGAAAATATACGCATTGACTACAAGCCAGATGGCAGCTCTTTGTCTGAGGTTTTGGTGTTATTTAGCTGGCTTTTAGTTTTTATTCTTAACAGGTATGGCAAGCATTTTTATTCTGCTGCTACTATATTTTAGCATATTTAATTGCCAAGTTCACAAGAAACCGACCCACTGCTTTTTCCAGGCAGATGGTGAAAGTTGTTTTTAAACCTGTAGTGAGGCTGCTTTTCCAAAATGCTTGCTTTATGAAGTCTAATCACTGTTCACTATACACACAGAGGATCAGCTCATAAGCATGTACACAGTTAGCAGCCAAATATGCAAAGTATTGAGCACTTTAGTTTAGAACTCTGCACTAGGAGAACTTTTTGCATCTAAAACCTAGCATGTGTTCCAGTACCTGTGGAACTGCTCCTAGGAAACAAGGTCTTAATAAAACAGGTATCCATTTTGGACTTTATTATTTACCCTTTTATTATCTATATCTTCTCTTACTGGTTTTAAATATGAATAATTTACAGCAATATGAGTCAGAAAGGTATACAATAAAAACTCATTTTTAAATTTATTTTACTTTAACTGCCAAGCTAAATATGTAAGTGCTGCAAAATGAAGAATGACCTAAAACAACAGTGTAAAAAAATACAGAATTTACAATTTTTGTAGCTTGGCAAATAAAGATGAGATGAGAAATATGAGGAAGATGTGAAAGATGAGAAAGAACAGGAGGTGACACAAATCAGAAATGCAAGTCCAAATATCTCCCAGCACTCTCTGAAGTTCAAATCTGCATCTGAACCCAAAAACTGTGGCTTGCCAATAATTAATAACTATAAAGTAATATTTTAGAATCACATGTGCAAATAAAAAAAAAACAAAAAAAAAAAAAAAAAAAGAAAACCAAACCGGCAGTAGAACCACCTCTTGCCAACCAGTACACAGTCCAGTAATACAGCTACGGATGTGACTTGGAGCAGCCTGTTTGCTCTGACCTAATCTCAGAGCTCTGTCCCTCAACAAAGCGAGCCCCTGCCACCCCACCAAGGTATGGGCAGCCCTCAGCCAAGGCTACGTCAGCAGCTATATCCCACAAGGGGCGCTCCACTCAAAAAGAGTTGCTTGAAGCAAAGTGCCCTGGCAATGGCCTCCTAAACTTCCCCTTACCTCAAAGGACCTGGCCCATACATTTTGTAAGAGAAAGCGTTGAATACAATTGTTTCACATAAATAAAACTTTACTCACAAAGAAGCCTTCTATAAATGTCCACTGGTTGTAACAAATCATAGAATCATAGAATAGTTAGGGTTGGAAAGGACCTCAAGATCATCCAGTTCCAACCCCCCTGCTCTGGATAAGGACACCTCCCACTAAACCATGTCACCCAAGGCTATGTCCAACCCGGCCTTGAACACCGAAAGCAATGGAGTACTCACAACTTCCCTGGGCAACCCATTCCACCACCCTTACAGTAAAGAATTTCTTCCTCAGGTCCAATCTAAACTTTCCCTGTTTAAGTTTGAACCCGTTACCCCTTGTCCTCTCATTACAGTCCCTCATGAAGAGTCCCTCTTACTTTCAATGAGTTTGGAATATTTTTGAGACTGTCAGTCTACAGCTTTTGTACTGCACTTAGCACAGTATTAACTCTAACAGCTGATACCTAGAGAACTAGAGCTATAATAAATAGTGTCCAAGCAACATAAAATCCTAACAACTGAACCATCAAATTAACAGGTCACTGATAATAACTGGGATCTCTGAATATGGCAAAATGCTATTCATTTGTACAGTGAAAGTCTGACTCTACATCATTACACAAAGACTAGGACAGAATAAATACAATGGATTAATGAGAGAATGAATAGTATGCATTATGCTATGGGACGATAATGATGTGCTATTAAATAGTAGGCTATTATGCTTCCTAAATTTCAATAATGTAGTTAAGAAAGAGCAAACAGGGCAAAAAGAAGTAGCAAAAGAAATGTGATGTTGTTATATAAAATGAGCGCCTAAGGACCATGTGTGTATACTCCTTCACAATTTAATCAGATTAACAAAAAGTAGTAATTTTCTACTTAGTGCTACTTGTGGGAAAAAGAAAAAAAAAGTTTCCATCTTATGTAAGGTTTTATATAAAATGCTTTTCAGCCTCAAGATAGCTAACAAGTTAGTTATTAGAGAGCCTGCATAATTTTATGACACACAAAGTAGAGCTTATCACACATTTCACATCTATACTGTATTGTAAAGAAATTGTATCAAGCCATTGCTGGTTTTGACTGACTGGAACTAAACATGGTGGGAATAAAATGCACATTCTTTTCCAAATGCAAGAAGAAAGGACATTCTTATTAAAATGATTTGCTGTTATGACTTAAAACAATTTATTTAATCTTCACCTTTTTTATGTAAGTATTCTTCAACTGAGAATTTAAAAAGTATAATTTAAAAGAGATTTTGTAAAGTATAATGAGATGCTCTGTCAGATGGGAAGACAAATTAAAAGTGCAATTCACACTGTTATAGTAGCATTGCCACCATGGAGCTACTAATCTTTTGCACAATGTTCACAGTAGAATGTACTCCAGTCTCTGTTGGGCACGTGATTACAGACTTGCAAGGAGACTGGGATTTAAATTATTCATCAGTGCTGATTTCCTTTTGCAGAAAAATTAGTGTGGCACATAAATAGTAAAACTGTTAATTCTTGGCCTTTTGTAAATTAACTGCCTGGTAATAGCATTGGTTATTGCCGGTTAGTTTCCCTAGCAGTTACAATAGCAATATTTTGTCAAATGGAAAGCTGTATACAAAAATAATGCTAAAGACAGAACATCCGCACAGCCAATTAAATGTTCAGGATGCATTAGATCCTGTAAAGGAAAACAGCCGTGCATAAACCTGTCAGGATATCTGACAAATGCCAGATTATGGCCACAGCCTATCTGGCCGGAGAACAATACAATGCCATTTTAGCTACAGCACGTCTTTACTTACAAGCATCCAGAGGGAATACGATATCAAAATAATTTGCCTGAAAAAAGGCTTGTAATCTTCAAAACTGTCAGGTATGGATTTCAAGAGAAGTGATATGCACTTTCATCTGCCTGTTAACCACAGAATACTACAAGCCCATTATTTACAAAGTCAAACTCCATTGTCATCTAAATGGTATTATTAAACTTCTGTGTAAGTGGTACCTGCCCCATTTGGGCAGCAGAGGATGGCAATGTTTGTGGCATGCCGGCTCTGTCCAGCTTTCAGCTCAGCAATACCAGTGGGTGGTTTCTTCTACATATGGGGCAATTGCCATAGAATTTCCAACCTATGGGATGGATTTCAATAACCACTTCTTAGCGGCTTTACTGAAGGTATTAATTTGGCACGAACCTGAGCCGATACCTACAATTTGGTTATTACTACAAAATAGGAGGAGCAAATCACCGAAAGGACTGTATTGGTTCCTCTCTCGGTGCTTAGAGTGGTTCTTTGGGCTTCTGGCTCAAAAAATTATAACCTACAAAAAATATAAAAAAAATGAAAGGCTTGACAGAAAAATAATTTTGACAGAGAAAGAAAGAAATATCCTTGATTTTAATACCTAATTGAATCCACTGCTGCTGCTTTAAGAATGAAGCATACAAAAGCAAGTAACCAGTATCAAAGAGGAAAATATCAATGTCAGCAAAATCTAGGTGAAATGCCAACATTAAAATTAGAGGAGAAAAGAAGCAAAGACACTACCTAAATAATTAAGTGCAAAGAAATGTATGCAGGCTGATACTAGGACAAAATATACCATCTCAAGTTCAAAAAGTGGTATCTTTACCTCAGCAGCCTGAGTGGGAAGCAAACACTTATCTTCAGCCTCAAATCAGGCCTCCTCTAGTTACATGGATATCAAAGCCGTCTGTGGTGTGACACAACATAGAACTAAGCCTATTATGTCAAATTTCAGTTCAAGGCTTTCAGGGCCAATTGTTCTCATTTAAGTACTATTCTTTTGGTAACAACATATCACTGTGATGATGCTATAATTGGTGTGGACCAGCCCTATGTCTGACCAATAAATCTGAACATTTCAGTTAGTCTTGATCATTCTGTCCTGGAAGGCCAAAAACACTACACACAAAAAGCTTAGGGAACACAATCCATTATCTCGATAAATGTAGTTAGATACAGTCAGCCTCCTTTCCTGCCCTCTGAAGGACACACAGAGAATACACAGACCAGCGAGAACTCCTCCAATTCACACGGTTATCAACGGAGGCAGTCTGGCAGGTAATACTTCCTTTTTATTTCCAACAATAATGATTATAATACAATTGCTAACATCTCAAGGAGATGTATCAAAAGGAGCTGAAAATATCACCTGGGACACAAACCAGATGCATTTAGAGAGAGGACTCAGTCACTTACATACTGCTTTTCTTAAATGTTGACCTTTTTATTTTGCAAAGATATTCAGCATACTAAAGAAAGATGTAATCTATTCTGTAAAAATAAGGTTGACTTTATTCACTAGACTAGTAAAAGCCATTGGTTCTACTTTGACAATATCCATGAGAAGTGAGTTGCCACCGTCAACAAGGTCTTAAGACTGAGACACTCCTTCCAGGAATGCAGAGCTGACCCTAATCCAGAAAGAAAGATGCACCGCAATATTTTTCCCATTTTTTGGGCCTGATAACACTATGATTTAAAAATAAAGCAGGTTTCATTATGTAGAAGGGCTTCATTTGCTACTATAAATAACTCTGGTTTTTTCAGGAACAGTATTCAATTAATTCACCTTCCTTCTTACTCAGAGACAGAGGCAATGCAAAATAGCACCCACACAGAAATCGGTCCTAGTTCCTAGATATTTTATCACAATTTGCAACAGTGACAAATGCAGCTGCAGTCTTTATTTCATTTAGGTTTCAGGTGTGAACTTAAGCATCTTTTTTCACCATTGTGTATGAATTGGAATTTTTTATTCTGAAATTATTACTAGAAAAAAACAATTGTAAACAAAATTCATGGAAATCTCTTTCACATAATCTACCTTATAAAACTCCTATTGAAATTCATCTAACTACCTGTATATGGATACAGCAGGTGCATTTGACTTCTAATGGATAGAGTGGTGGTGACCTGAAGCTTTCCTCCTCCTGCATGTTCCCCTCCTTCCAGCCTCTTATCCTTTCTTTGCTTGGAATGCGTAATTTAGATATCCTTCTCAGACAGCTCCAAAATGCAATCGGTTCTAACCACAATCTTTCCATTTAAAATCTCATGCATTTCCAGCTATGGATCTTGGCGATGATTTCTGCTATTTTAAAGCAACCTCCTGAAAGCCTTGCTTTGTTGAAGCAGCACTCAAAAAAGAAAAAAAGATAATTACCTTGCCTATAGTCTCACTTGTCCCTCTGGAACTAGCAGTCCCAGTGCTTGGGATAGACCTGTACATGGTGTGCAATGAAGCAGCCAGTCTAAATAGCTTTGTGCCTCTGCAGCCAGACTGCTTCTGTTACTCCAGCTAGTTCATTTAGCAGGAGATTAAGTATCTCCACATTGCACAAAGGAGACTGAAAATCAAGTCCCTTGGTAACTTTAAAGAGAGTCCAAGCATAAGGGAAATTCCTTGCTGATAAAATACAGCTGTCAAACTATAAACTTCCAGGTTTGCTATTCCTTTTCTTTCCTCAAAGGGAGGAAAAGCCCTTTCCTCAAAAAGGCTAAGCCTGGATAATTATACTGTCCTTTCAGCATAATTACCTAGCTTTGTCACTGTTTCACACATAATTAAGTATTAATATTACTCTATAAGTAAACAATACATACATGGTATCTCTGCAGTGTTTGAGAAAGCATTACCTTATATACACTCTGTTAACTGGAGTAAAATTGTAAAATGTATGCTGAACCTGAATCTATACTATGCTGTCAGATATTTTTGGTTAAAATGAATTTGTTTGCTCTCCAGCATAATAAACCATTAAAAAATAATTCGCAGAAAAGGAATCATTATTGAAGAGATTCCAGTGTCGTGAACAAAGTGTCCAAATGCATGAATCATCAAAGAAAACAAGATACTGGAATTAAGACTGCTATTTGGAAACATCGTTGGATGGGTAGTGTCAAATTGACTGCTGTGGTTTAACCCCAGCCTGCAGCACTGCCCCATAGAGCTGCTCACTCACTGCCCCTAGTGGGGTGGGAGAGAGAATCAGAAGGGTACAGGAGAGAAAACTCATGGGTTGAGATAAAAGAGTTTAACTTGTGAAGCAAAAGCTGCATGCACAAGTGAAGCAAAACAAGGAACTCCTTCACCACTTCCTATCAGCAGGCAGTTGTTCAGCCGCCTCCAGGACAGCAGGTCTCCATTATGTCTAGCGGTTACTTGAGAAGACAAACGCCATCATGCTCCACTTTCTCCTTCTTTCTCCAGCTTTTATTGCTGAGCACAACGTCATACAGTGTGGCATTATACTTTTGGTCAGCTGGGACCTGCTGTCTCAGCTGTGTGTCCCCCCTCCTGCTTTATGTGCAACCCCTACCACTCACATGGAGGGTAGCATACATGAGAAGCCTAAAAAGCCTTGAAGCTGTGCAAGAATTGGTCAGCAATAACTAAAACATACTTGTGCCCGTGTCATCACCACTGTTTTCATCCCAAATAGAAAGTACCGCAATTACAATTTACTATGAATAAAATCAACACTATTCCATCCAAAGAAGGTACTCTTAAAAAGAAAAGTGGCACTATTTTAGCTGTCCTTTGCACAAATGCTGATGACTGAAATCTGTTGAGAATAAGGTCCACTGTGTTTATTTGTGAACTCTGAGACAAGTCAACTTCAAAACTGATCCGTATGGCCACTCTCCTGTATTGAAAAATCACCAGCAGAGGACAGAGTTTCCCTCATCCAGCAGCCAACAATATAGGGACTTTGTACCGAGACCTTTAAAAATGACAACTATAAATGAACTATCTTCTGTAATGTATTTTCATCACTTTCAGACCATCTCTGTGTTTGCCTTTCAAAATATCCTAGAGCATGAGTTTCAGAACTCACTTATCTACAAAATCATTTCCATTTCTTTGCCTTAAACTGCTACATTAAGTTGCCGCTCCTTACTTGTAGGGCGACAAGAGACAGTGATTGATTATTTATGATTTTATACATATTTTTGCATTTCTTCATAG
Source organism: Forpus xanthops (assembly GCA_032466535.1). NCBI lineage: Eukaryota > Metazoa > Chordata > Aves > Psittaciformes > Psittacidae > Forpus > Forpus xanthops. The sequence continues at coordinate 56,591 of JASSUY010015034.1, forward strand.
CTGTCTGTTTTCTAAAGGAAAGAGTCTGGATTTCCATTGTCTTTTCTAATAGGCCAGTGGCTCCATGCCTCTGCTTCCTATTTGCTTAAATTACCAGTACCCTTTATAGTTCTGCTCCGCTTTTCTGTGATGGATTGAATGAAACTTGCATGAGGTTTTCAAAAGAGCTTGTAGAACATGTAACTGTAGTTAAGTAGTAGTTTAGTAAAGTTTAATGTTAATAGTAGTAGTATTTTAATAAATAGTAGTTTAATAAAGTTCAATGAAGTTCTGTTGTTTGCTCTCAAAAACTTGCCTCTAGGTTTTTTACATCTACTTCTTTCCAGCGTTCAGCACTGAGATGACATTCTGTATGAAATATCGGCTGTGATTCTAATGTTGCTAAATGATAACAGTAATGGCAATTTTGAGGTCATTATTCTGTATGTGTGGTTAAAATCATTTCTTCTGCGTGCATCACTTAGTATTTATTGACATCGAATTTCATTTGCCATTTTATTGCACAGTAATTCTGTGTTGTACCATCAGAATCTCATCACAGGCTGTTTTAAATACTAAACATTACTTTGTTTTGTCTGCAAACTTTGTTGCTACAATACTCATCTCATTTTCTGAATAATTTATGAGTTTGTGAAATTAAAATTTATGAATATGCTGAACAGCACAGGCTCAGCATAGACTTCTGCAGGACTTTATTTTTAGATACACTCCATTATAAGAACAGAACATCGATTTCTAGCCAGCAATGTTTTAATAAGGCATCAATATGGGTCTTTGCTGAAGGAATTTGTCATTTTCTCTTTCACAGTTCTAAATACATTCTATCATCTGGATCATTTTTTAACCCTCTGTGACTTTTTTTGCCTAGGTCTTCACTGGCCACACCAACCAAGATGCAGGGCAATCCCAGGCACAGCTACAGGTTGGGCAGAGAACTGATTGAGAGCAGTGCCGAGAAGGACTTGGGGGTGATGGCTAACAAGAAGCTCAACATGATGCAGCAATGTGTGCTTGCAGCCCAGAAAGACAAACGTATCCTGGGCTGCATTAAAAGAAGTGTGACAGCAGGTTTAAGGGAGGATATCCTGCCCCTCTGCTCTCATGAGACTCCACCTAGGGTACTGCATTCAACACTGAGGCCTCCAACAGAAGAAGGATGTGGAGCTGTTGGAGTGAGTCCAGAGGAGGGCCACAAAGATGATCAGAGGGCTGGAGTATCTCTCCTATGAACACAGTCTGAGAGAGTTGGGTTTGTTCCACCTGGACAAGAGAAGGCTTAGAGCAGCTTTCAGTACCTAAAGGGGGACTATAAAGAAAGTCGGTAGGAGCTTTTTATAGGCGCATGTAATGACAGAACACCAGGGAATGGCTTGAAACTGCAAGAGGGCAAGTTTAGATTAGATATTAGGAAGAAATTCTTCACTGTGAGGGTGGTTAAACAGGCTGTCCAGAGAAGTCCCATGGCTGCCCCAGTGTTAAGGGACAGGTTGGGCAGGATTTTGAGCAACCTGGTCTAGTGGAAGGTGTCCCTGCCCATGGCAGGGGGGTTGGAACTAGATGATCTTTAAAGTCTCTTCAAACGCAAGCCATTCTTTGATATAATTATTGATCCCCTATTTACTGACACATTCAAAGAACTCTAGATTTTTTATTTATAACATCCATTTTCTCAGCCATTTTGGTGTTCATAGAATATATTTATTTGTGTGCCAACTAATCTTACTCTTTATAATAGCATCTATCAAATTGCTATACGCACATCAGATTTCTTGGTATGTAATTCGCAGGATCATCCTGAGACCCCATATTAAACACTCACATCACATTTTCCGCCTTCTACTCATTCAAAACTGTAGGTTGCATATTACTATTAATAGTTCAGCAATGGTATATTTATATTCCTTAGAATATTTGGCTGAAAGCCATTAGAGCATGGTGATTTGTTACTATTCATTTTATTGCTCCAAAACATCTTTTATCGACAATTTAATCTGAGACAGATCCTCAGATTCATTATCTATAAACAACTCTGTAGTAGGTATTTTCTCGACCTTCTTTGCAGTGAACATAAATGTATGTAGTTCATTCACATTTTCTTCACAATGGCCTTATTGCACTTAGATCATTTACCTCCCTAGCTATCACCAGTATTCTCCAGTAGACTTCCCTATTCCGATTGGAGGTAGGGAGAGGCGTAGGTTTCCATTGGCAAGTTGTCCCTCAAAACGTTTGTGGCTTGTTTCATTGCAATTTCACATTTAAATTTGCAAGTGTGCATTTATTTCTGCTTTCCTCAGTTGGACACAACATGCATGTCTATGAGCTCTGCCAGTTTTTCTCCATTTGCTATTTAACATGCTTCCAGTATTTTGAAAGTATTCTCCAATTAGGACTTAAGGTTATAGTTTATTTAAATGTATCAAAGTTACCTGCAAGCGTTCTTGGTTTTTGTTGCTGCTCTTTTGAACTAACTTGCTTACAATTTATCTTTCTCACAAACCATCTTTTTAATGTTAAAAGGTATAGTAGAACTTTTTCTGTACACAATATTTGGAGGCAACTAATATCTTTAAACATAATTTTGTTTTCTGCTTTTACAAATTCTCTAGTCCATGATTATTCATCTAGGAAATGCTCATTTATTGTCTCCTTCTGTATAAGAACTACAGGTATCCATGTGAAATTGTAAAGCAGAAACTTGACAATAGGCAACCCTTCCCTACTTCAGCATGCCATGTCAGGCTCTAGCAAATCTTTTCCCACCCATCCACATCATGACATAGCGTCATATGTATTTACTTTCTATTCCAGAAATACATATGTCTCTAGTTACCTTTTCTTCACTTTACTCCAGAGACGTCTTTCACACCAATATGCTCATTTAAAGCTAGCCACTTTCTTTTCTCCACTTTGCGTTCAGACTTAAAATGTAAAGTGGAACTGAATATGAAAGACATACACAGGAAGGTATATAGCACATCCCTGAATTGCTGATTACTGAAGTGCAAGATTATTAAACAGTTATTCCAAAAGCTAAACAGTCACTGTTTACAAAATATTAACTACATCAGATTAATTCCATGTATGCATCTTCTTATTCTAAAACAAGAACTTAATCCAAAATAGTTAATTTCCAAAAGAGTGTATATATTATATATATATACATATATTTACCTATATGTATGAAATTAATTAGAATTTGTACTGCAAATTACTTTTCAAAAATACCTCTCATCCACCAGATTCTTTATTTTCTTAGGTTATAAATATTCAATGACAGCTGTTTTCACTTTAGTCTAAGAATTTGTATGTTCTAAACACAGTGTTACTCATTTCATGTAACTAAACACTTTACTGACACTAAAATAGGCTTTGTATAAACTGCTGTGTACTTGTGAAAGATTATGGCTGTGTGAGTATCTCCTTTGTCCTCCTAATTCAAGTTCTGCAATATGAATTTATATTGACTCTTCTAACTGAACAGAAATCTCAAATGCAAATCTTGGTTACAACACTGAGCTGGCGAAACTGCAACTAATCATATACAATAGTGTAGTGATAGGCAAATAAAATGTAAATGTAGGTGTGGCACTTGGGGACATGGTTAAGTGGTGGACATGGCAATGTTAGATTAATAGTTGGTCTCAATGATCTCAAAGGTCTTTTCCTACATAAATGAATCTATGATTCGATGATTTCAAACTGTCTTCTGGAAGTTAAGTGATATATAAAATTACATATGTATTTCATTGTCTTTCAGTCTCTAGCATATGCTATTATCATGTCACACTTCACGGAGAAAAGGCTCCCTTTCAAGAATTTAACATATTATACTGCCAGGGTCAAGATAACTATTTTGTAGATATATAGACAAATAGACAGATAAAAGACATATAACCTTTTTCCAATCCAGAAAATCTGGTCCCTTCTTAGTTGACATGTGAACACAGAATCACAAGAAAATGTTTCATCTTGTTTCTCTTCATAGGAATAAGACATAACAAAAGGAGGAGAGAAATACATGTCAGATCAAATGTTCATATAACTCAATATCCTGCCTCTGGCAATGGTGAATAATTATAACTAAGGGACAAAATAAAATATAGCACATAATGGTAATTCTGTGATAAACTCTCCCTACCTATAAAAACTTCAGCACAAGGCTGGTCAAATGTCTCTTTTTCAGATTGGAGTACACTTGCATAAAAATCACTTTTTATGTATTTAAGGAAATCATTATACTCCTTTCATGAGTCACATCTTCTCTTTCTCTTTCCTAATTATTCTATATGGTTTTCAAGACTAGAACCCTAGAAGTGTACAAATTATTAAGCATAAATACAGATAAGAGACCTGTATCTGAATAAGAGACCATAATCATGTTGCCTACTTTCCTCTCTATTCCTTTCCTAACAATTATTTTCATGTGCTGCCTTTGTGCACTGTTGTATCATTGGCTACTTCTAAGCAGAGAGCTGACTTTTTCACAGAAAGACCTATTATAGTTCCAAGGTTTCTTCCTTAAGCAGAAATAAGTCATTCAGAGCCCATCATTATGCATGTAAAGTTAGCTTTTTCTCCCAGTGTGCATCACTATCAACACTGAATTTCACCTGGCACTTTATCGCACTGTCCCTCCATATTGTGAAATCCTTTGCAGTTCTCAGTTAATTTCCATTTTCACTTCACTGAATAGATTAGTATCAGCACACTTTGTCACCTGGATATTCACCTCTTTTTCCAGATCATCCATGAACATCTTGAACAGACAGGCTTAGCACAGATTCTTCTCAACTTCACCAATGACCTTTTCCTACTGTAAAAACTTGTAGTTTTTTTCCCCCTACGATTTATAGATTTATCAGCCTAAGAGAAGACCTTCCCCCTTATCAGACTGCAGCCTAATTTTTCACTAGCTTTGAAGAAAAATCTTCCTAGAAACCTCTCGTCAGAATGCAACTGAGAACTAATTTGGAAATATTTTCTGTGATTTTGGTGAAAGTAAATTTATTTGTGAATTTCAACTTTGCTTTCTGATTTTTTTGACCAAATGAGTTTTCCATTAAATTGCATCAGTTGATTAAATACTTATGATCGTTTTCATTTCTGTTGTCCTCTTGCTTACTTTGCTGCCTCAGAATGATCTTGTGGTACAGTTGTGTGCACTGTGGCATTAGGACATTTACACAATTCAAAATACAGAATCAAATCATGCTGTCTGACTTCATTATGTGCTAATAAAAATACTGATTTTGAATTAATCTTTTCTGATTCCTAAATAAGAATCTTTCGTCAGCTTAACATTTTTTGTTTCTTTCTTACGATGGCCAAGTAAGAGAACTACTTGGAAGTAAATGGCTGAATCATAGTGGCCAATAGCTGAGCTGGTCAAATATGACAGGAATCACTTATAGGTCTTTTTGTACCTTAGCAATTCATTAATTCATTTCAACAGTGTTACAGTACTGCCTTTTTTTTTTTTTTTCTTGTAAAAACTTTCTTGTAATATTCAAAGAAATTCTTTCAAAAAAAGACAGAAGCTACATTATGAATCCAAGGATGAAGCCGTACTCCTAATAGTATCTGCTCTGGAAGTGCTCCAGATACGTATTTGAAAGCTCTTTGGTTTTCACTTGGCAAGGAGCTTAACTTTAAGTATATAAGTGGTTCTATTCAATTAAGTGCTTCAAAAAAGTACTTAACAAGAATAAATTTCTTACAAATTGGGCCAAGCAGTGAGGTAATAAAAGCCAAAATGTGGGATTTGGATGCAAGTTCTCAGTGTTTCCAGTTTCTATACATTGAAATGAGCACAGTCCATACAATATCATCATTTATAAGTCATTTACTAGTGAGATGACAGATCATGGTTAAAAACTTTTTAAACTCTACCAAAGACAAAGGCATGGCATGATCAAATCCCAGGCCATCCAGAAGTAACAGACCAAGATCAAAGAATGCAGAACAGTTTACAAGCTTCAGTTTTAATGAAGTTCTAAACATAGAATGCTTGTGGCACTGGCCTCTATGCAACAGGAAGCATATCGTGATTTTTTTCCCCAGGATACCACTGTGAGGCATAGTTTACTGAGAAAATGGCAAGTCAGCAGAGGATGGCAAGATTAAAAGACCAGTTAGAATCTAAATATTCAAAATATAACTTTCATTAAAGGAGAATCCAAAAGAATGCTGGAAATTTAAAAGGATGAGCATAGCATACAGCAAGGTAGCTCAAGGAAAGACTTGTAGTCATCAATTATTCCCCTCTGGACTCACATTATTACTTCCCTAGCTCTTCATGCATGGTGGATGCTGACACATTAGCAGTTAGCCTGTCAAATTTCTAGCATTCCTGTTATCTGCTGAAAATGAGAATCATGCTATAGAGAGATATGTCATGAACTATTGGTTCAGTGGTTGCTTACCTACTTGCTAATCTTGGAAAACATATCATTGTAGAACTGTTGAATACTTTGTGTTGGAAGGGACCTTCCAAGATCATCTAGTCCAACCGCCCCTGCAATAAGCACAGACATCTTCAACTACGTCAGGTTGCTGAGAACCACATCCAGCCTGGTCTTGAATGTCTTCAGGGATGGTACATCCACCACCTCCCTGGGCAATCTGTGCCAGTATGTGTGCACCCCCATTATAAAAATATTTGTCCTTGTGTCCAGCCTGAACCTCCTCTCTTCTAGTTTAAAATCATTGAGAGATCTCTTCTCTTCCCCACCCCACAACACCATGACTACTTCTTGTGTTACATACTCACAGTATTGCCTTATCAAGGTGCTACTAGCAGTTTCCAAACTCCCCATAATAAGAACATCACTCTAACACTCACCCAAAAGACCATTTGCTACGTACTGTAACATTTCCATTTCTCAAAGCAGTGACACACTTTTTCTTTATTCTTATTTGAAATGAGATGGATTAAACTTTAGTACAAATTAATTGTTTCTGAAATGCAAAAATTGTACCATTGGTAATCTGCTAAACAAATTAGAAGTACAGGCCAATGTTAGATCCTGTGGTTTAAACAGTCATTCATCCTACAACTTCAGGTTGGTTTATGCTAACCTTATTTTAATTCGGTAAAATTCAAATATTTATAAGGCTATGCTGCTGTATTATGAATATGGTCCCCACAACAGTAAAGAATTTGTATAAAGAAATTTAGCTGAATTTTTCTATAATCATTATTATTCCAGAGTTTTTAAAGCTTGTTTACTTTTTCTATTCTGTACTAGCCAGATGATTTGTACCTCCTGTGTTTTCATATTTACTCTTTCAAGATTGCCAGACAGATACCAAACATGGATGACCCATGAATGTAATACTTCTTTGTGCTTTCGCTTTTCAGATAAGCAGCTGAAAAAGGCTGGAAACGGTACTGCTACATTTTATAAATAAGATAAAAATATGATTTGCAAAACTGGATGCAGAGATTTCTGTTTCAGTCACTGAAGCATCACAAAGAAAAAATGAATTGGTAATACAACTTCATGCTTCTGCTTGGACCCATCCTTTATAGTCCCGAATCAATAAACAAATTCAGTTCAGTCAGCTCGCTCGCTTGCACTCTTCATAACATGGCAAATATCTAACCTCAGCAATCACTACAAGACAGTTCCTTCACAATAAATTCAGGATTTTTAGCAATAGAAATTATTCTATAGTGCTTGAATCACACTATAGGATAAACTACCCTTGTCATTTGCTCCGGAGCAGATAGTCATTCCAGCTATGAAGGGAAGCTGGAAGAACTGTTCTGGTTAACAATATCTGTGTCCAAGCTTCTCTTTGCTTTCCTAGAGAGCTGCCTTCTTTGCTTTCAGACCACAGGGGTTAGCTACACATTGCCAAAAATATAAAACACGGGAAGACATTCAAGTGCAGTTATTCACCTGTTCCACTCAAATCACCAGCGACCTTAACTGCTCAGTTTTCCCAATATAAAAACTAACCATGCACCTCCAGGTACTTTAGCTCTGCAAATAAAAAGCACTAACTCACATGACCAAGGATTAAAAGGGCATATACAGTGGAAACCAAGGGTGTACACTCAAAAAAGATGAGGGAGGGGGAGTATTTTCAGCGACATAGCACACATGCTTCCTTTCTGTTTCTTTCTTTCCACAGGAACTGCAGCAAGGTAAGCCAGAACTCCATAAGACAGGACACCTAAACTCCCAGTACCTGGCCAATTTTAAAAGAAAAAAAAAAAAAAAGAAAAGGAATCAAATGGGATGAGCTCCTCAAATTCCCAAAGAAACAAGGTTAGACCACACTGAAGCACGGAGAGGCGAGGATGGGGAAAGGCAAGTTCTCAGGGGTGAGGAAGTAAAGGAGGTAATGCAACGATGAAATTTCCCAAAGTTTTGCCATGAATAGAAGGGAATTGAGTACAGTGAAACCTTCTGCTTTGTGCCAGCACTGGTTTCAGGTTCTGCACTGCTGATTGAAGGCAATTTCCAAATATAACCAGTAACCTGTGCAGGCCTCCCCAAGCAACACACACCGCGTTCCTTCCTCCCTGCAGTAGCAGCCACCCTACCTAAATGAGTTTTGGACCTTCAGTTTCACCAAGGTCCATCAAGCATAATGCCTGGCTTTGAGCTTCAAGTTCTGAGTGCTGCAAACTCTTATCTGTCTCTGAGTGTCCAACTGCTAGGTTCAAACTTTTTGGTAGATGTTTGTTCTGTAAGTTGTAGCTCTGCTGTCACATTTTCCTCCTATTCTAATTCATTGCATTTGCATAGGTATCTAAGGTAATAAAACTCTTTTCATTTTTACTTTCAGTTTAAATTTGATTTTAAAGAAGAATAACCTAATAGAACTTCCATAAAATCTGTACAAAGTGCCATAAAAAAGAAGGAAAATAAAATCCCGTATTAAGAAATTTACTTTAAACATCATTTAAAGGTACAGGAAATCTCAATTGATTTTTTCATGAAATATTTATGAGTAAAGTAAGAGAAATTATACAAAGCTTTCTAAAACTAAACAGTGTTTTAAGTGGGAAGACAAACTCCTGTTCCAAACTGTGCAACATGTAAGGATTATCTCTGGTTCTTTTTTAAGGCCTGGAAATAGTAAATAGAATAGTATGAATATAGCAATTAGGTTTCAGCTATTCCAATTCCTGTTCCATCATCATGCTCTTACTTAAACATTTCAGTGACAACTGAACAATTTCATAGAATCATAGAATCACTAGGCTGGAAAAGTCCTTTAAGATCAAGTCCAACTGCAGAACAGATATTGACAAATCCCGATGCACTTGGGTGAATTATTGCATAACATTTTAAAACTGGCAAAACTCACTCTGTCTAGAGGTATATTGGGTTATAAATGGTATATAGATATAATTAATCCTTCTAAAAAAGAAAGGTAATGTGAGGATTCTTGTTTACTTGCAAATCACTATAGCCAAATGGCTAAAAGGACTAATGAGAAGCTTTCCTGGAAAAGCATTTAAAAGTTCAAATGCAAAGTAAGATTAAAATATCATATTTAAATATAGCTCCATCATACAGATTTGACTAAATAATCTAGGGAGAAAAACTTCTGGGCTTTAAGTCATAGTGTAGAACAGTAGGGGAAGAAATACTTAATTTCCCCTTATGAAAAAAATAATTACTTAAGGCATTTCTTAAGAATTTAGTGAGTTAATTCTGCACACACACAAACAGTTGACCCAGGTTTATAGCTATCAAATCATCAAGTATTTTCTTTTGTTGATTTCAAGATGTAATTTTAAAGTAGTAATGATTTTCACTGTTAATTTTGTTGTAGCCTGCAGAGCCCATTTTATTTATGACCTAGACTCCATTGTATTAATACTGGGAATAAGAACAGTAGTCAATATAAGGAAAGAAAACCAAGATTCAGCTTTGTAGCACACTGTATTCATACTTGCATGACATCAGGGAATGCATCCAGTAATTATGTAAGACAACTGTACCTATGTATGCGTGTTTCAAATGTATGATGTAGTCTATGAAGCACTCATGAACTAATCCCTGATTTTTTCACTAATCTGAACTACAAATGAAAGAAACTTTACTTTTTCAAAGCAATACAAAATATCCTGATGAGATATCCCTTAATTTTGCATCAGTATCTCACTGGTCACTTGCACATCTTGAAAAGTCTCCAAACATTTCTCAAAACTTCAGGAAGGCCTTCTCTGCCGTGTATTTTGCAGCACACATCAGGCAGCTGTAATTCCACAAACTATTGTTCAGCAAGCCCTATCTTTATCAAGAGATAACACCATTTCTCTTACAGTCTCCCAAATGCACAGCAGCTCAGGATGCAAGTAGCAGTTAAAGAACTCTCTTCCTCAATCCAAGTGTGTAAAAAGCGAGTCTCTCAGTTTAGGATAGTGAAAGGTCAACTGAGTCTCCCAGGAGAGCAGCAATAATCGCACCGCTTTAACATCTGCTGAGAAAAGAACTGAATTCCTAAAAGTCCAAGGAAAAAAAAAGATATCGGACCACTCAGACTGTGATCACCTGGACCCTGCAAATACCCGAGGAAGAAGCAAAGAGAAACGTGGATTTATCAGCAGCTACTGCAATTGCACAGACCCACATTCTCAAATCTGCAAAGGCCAGTTCCTGGATTCTCTATCGCTGTATATATATCCATCCCAAGAGCTTAAACAATCTACCTGTACTTTAACTGCTGCCCACAGAGTAATATGAATGGTAGGAATTATGGACAGTGTTACCACATACTACTAGTTTAAGAGCTCTTATAATGGTATATGGCTTCATGCTGCGCTACGTAAATCTCACAGTAGTCTTTGCTACTCTCAAATTTGGAAGCCACTGCTAATCATTCCAAATCTACACCATTACTGTCACCCACTAGTCCATGCTTGCTTCCAACCACATATTTCATCTTAAATAAAACTGATCTAAGACACAGACTTTGAGATGCAATTGCTTTGTGTGCTCCTCTTGGGCATGCTGTCCTTGCCCTCCATCACTCTGCTGCTGTTTCAGCCACTACAAGCAACTGCCAAAACTACTGGAAAAGCTGTTCAATACTGGCAGTAAACATTGCACTTAAGCCATCTGCAGATAAACAGCAAATGTATCACGCAGCTCCATAGCTGCCATAACCATTTTTCCATCCTGATCAGATAAAAGTTGAAAGCAACATTTGCTAGAAAAATACATATGTGGAATAGCAAGAAGACAATGAAACTTGTGTAATTTGGCCTCAAATTGCTGTATTCCTATGATTCTCGCAGATTTCCAGTTTTCCTAAACCTCTACCATAGCAGGGCATCCACAAGCAGGGTGAAGAGACCGAGAAAACTTGTTCTGTTTTCATGGTTTTAGTACACAAATTCATGTAGTCATGGAAATTGTATATCCAATTATGAATAATCTATAGAACGAAAACCATTCACCTAAAAGCCCTGTATAGCATACAATGAATTCATTTAGGGAAATAAATTATTCTAAGTCAGAAGTTATTTGCAAAATAAATTATTCACTGTGAATTGTTCACCCCCTAGCAATCACGGGCTAATCTGCTGTTCCTCCAAAGACCAAGTCAGTGGAAGAATGCAAATTGTTCTGGAAATTTTAATAACTATTGATCCATCCCTCTGGCATATATAACACTGCAACTTGATATTGTTTCTTATTTCTTTATAAAGGCACTATTAAGTCATTTGATGAAGACCAAATCTAAAAAGAAATACTCAAAATAAAAAGCAGAAAGAAGAAAAAGTTCTTCTCTTGCAACAAGTAGTTGCCTAAGCATAATTCGTTCTGAACAGTTCGTGCTCTTATACTTCTGCTATGGTACTATAGTCCTCTTTGCTCTCTCAGTTACTCTCTCAGATCACTTACACAGCTTAAATTCTCTAAGTTTCAAATTGAGCACGTACTCTTTCTCGAGATTTTTAGTGAAGGAATTTGGTATGTTTGTTTTAATTTCACTTTTACTTGGACAGGTAATTTGGAGGCTGTTGCAAGACAAGCTGAAACCAATGTCTGAAGGTAGTTATTTTGTGCCTCTCCAAAGAGAAAGACCCCTAAGGCAATACAGTACTTGTTCAAATGAGGCCGAATGCTTCTAATGAAATCATACCAGATGTACAGTAACATAAATTATTTAAGTCAGTAAGTTAGGTATAAACTTGCACTGAAGCAGAAGTTTGGATTAGTAGACTTCTTCTGGTTCTTATTTTCTATTACTCTATACTTAATTGACTATGTCTAAAGAGTTCTGTCCTATATTTCCCATTTCTTACCTCCCTTCCCTGCTACAGTGACTCCACCTTTATTTTCCCTACTTTCTCTATACTGCAATAAGCTTGACTCCTGGCATGTCCCCTAGCTAACCTTCCCCACAGGGAGATTCCTAACTTTCTACATTTCTATTTGTCCCTTCTTATTTCCCAAACTGCCTTCCCAAACACTGTCCCCTTTCCAGCTCCTCCACACCCTTTTGCTGACACTCTGGATACACGTCTCCTCACCTCTTCCACTTGTGTTCTCTCTGAGGCCCCAGAAGCTCAGTGCAACACATCGTCCTCCTCCTGGCTATGTCATGATGGCCATCAACACCAGAAGGAGCAAGAAAATGATGGCAAGGATCCTCCCTCAGCTCACCTCTCTGAGCAGATCACCACCAGATGTCTTTCGAAATCAATGGGTTCCTAAAGAGAGGCCCTGCTCCACACCCTTTTCCTAAGCCCACTCAGTCCATTTTGGAGACCTTGACCCTCAAAGCTCTTTTTTTTAACCCCTTGGTTGTTTCCCATCAACAGTTGCCTATTCTCTTTATGTTCACTCAAGAGATATCTAGGTACATTAAAACAGGAAGGGTCAAGCAATTTGGGAAGGCCATCTCCTCTCTTGACCACATATGCCTCAAGCTCCCCTTATATTTATGTACTCAGTGGATTCCTTAGGGAAACTGCATGCTATCTCTTTTCACGTCCTGTAACAGAACTCAGTGGGAAACTAGTTCTGCTTTGTACGCTAGTTTGTGCAGTTTCCCATTACACAAAAATATTCATTTCAACTGCTTTCCTTTCCCACAGACAGGAAAATAAAGGCCAAAATCTCCAATTTTTTGCAATTTGAAAATGCTAACTGAAGACATACTTCACAACCCAAAAATATTTCATTTTTTAAATACTCATTCCATTGCTGATATTACTATAAAACAAATACATGTTTCAAAACAATTGCTTCAGTTAAGAAAGACTCAGATCTTCAGTCGGAAAATGGCAAAATGGGTTGTTTCCCAAATTTTATAACTTTTTCAAAACTATTTTAAACCAGGAAACTAATCAAGAAACTGTCTCCAACAAGAAGTTTATGTTCATTCCCATCAATGTTTTCCAACTGAAAATGATTTCATCAAAAATGACTCTGATCTTCTCTGTCTTGTACATTATTGATGATATTTTGATATGCAAGCTGGTTTATGTGATTTTTTTCAGTTTTCTAGTTCTAAACACTTTACATTAATTCAAGCATTTTTCTGATTAAATTGTAAATAATTTTTTATCACATGTACAATCCAGAGTACAGTCATAATGGAATTTCATATACAATATCATTCTCTTTCAGATAATTAATTATTATTTTGACATGTACAGCACTTTAAGAAACTCTTGCTATTTCTTGATATAGTACTGTATTTATTAGAATATAGTATTAGATATTGTATTCTATTGTACTATACGATGTGAATCTTAGATTAGGCTTCTAACTGCATATTTTCTCTTAGATCAGGTGATGTTCAAATTGTTCAACTGTTTCAAACTTCTTACACTAAAGGCAGTGAGCTCTGTACTTAAAATACTGAGAAATAGAAAAAGATTCATTCCTTATTACACCTTAAATCCCATGTTTGGTGAAAGCTTAACAGGTAACACTAGTGCTTTGGAGAACTGAGACATAAATTAAACCTTAGAACTATAACATATGTTCTCCTGAAAATCAGATCCTACAAAGAGACTAACTCCAAACATAGACAACTCGGGAGGTTAGCATAATCCAAACTCAGCTCTTTAGATTGGAAAATCTTGCTGATAGAGTCTGGACAGGATACATGAAGTGCGAGTGTGGCTGTGTGTGTGAACATGTGTTTATGAAAGCACAATAAATAACAGCAGAAAATCTTTCCGACAAAGCAAGTGGCAAGTTCAACAAAACCTTTCATTGCTAAAATATAATTTTGATAAAAATAGAATTTTTGCTGGGACGAAGGTATCGCATTGGTTTATGTAACAAATCACAGGTTTTGTCAAAATGAAGCAGAGTAGTTTGTCTTTAAATGATATGAGATAAAATATTCAGCTACATAGACATCTGCAAAATTATGCCACCTTTCACTAAATGAAATTAAAGGAAAAATGTTAAATGTGTGCTGCCACTTGGATTTAACACGATGTGTATTGACAAAACCTTTTAGAAATTGATTTCAAAAACATTATGAGAGCAGTCTGAAGAAATACTATAACAGTTCTTAGCAAAACACTGCTGGTTGTTTATGAGTTAATCTGGTCAAATGATCAGTGAAAAATTGCATCAGTATCTACAGTAGGTTCAATGAATACAGAAATGAAAGCTTACATTTATAACTCTTGAGTTCTTCCTCTGCTATGTATGTAGATTGTTAAAATTAGAGAAAAGTATCTATAGCCTAGATATCTGGAACATGAGATAATAAATCCTGTATCCTCTAGAGCAAATCCATGTGATGGCATAACCTATTTCCTAGGATTGTTGAAAAATGTTACTAAATTAAACCCCCGCAAAAGAAATCAAAACCTATTACTGTCTTTTCTAAATTTCAAAACACCAATCTACAAGTGACAATCTCTTCTTTTATCGAAAGCAAAAGGCTTCTGAGCAGAGATGTCTTCTGTAATAAAAAATAAAGCCACCTCCTTTCCTAGCCTCTTGTTTTTTCATCGTGCCCTTTCATGATAGCAGCTGAGGCTTCACGAAAACAGAGGTGCCAAATGGTTGTACTCACTTTTCCCTGCAAAAAAAGAGCTGCAGCTCTTCACATAGTCCATAACACCTGTGACACCGCTGCAAGGATCTCTCTCCAAATGCCTTGCTGATTTCTTTGAGCAGCAAAAACCAGTGCCCACCACGGTATATTGTTTTGCTTCTTTTACGACAGTGATAAGTGAGGCCGTGCAGCAGGAGGACCATTCATTCTGCACTATTAGAGACAGTCCTTATTTGGTGCCTAATGTTCCATGACCCATGAGCACTAAAGGAGCTGATAAAAAGTATTTGATCAGGAAAAAGAAGTATTTTCGAGCCACAGGAATGCAAAAGATCACACTGGAGAACAAAAAATGCTTCATAAAATGAATACAATACAGCACAGGCAGGTAATAAAATAACAGAACAAAAGCATAGTCTTATGAAAATACCACCACCCTGTTTGTGGCAAAGCCACAGTCAGCTCATGGCATGAGAACAATCAGCCTCTCCTGGAAACACTGCCTAACTTGAGGGTTGCTACACTGATGCAGGATTCAAGTAAAAAAATCATGGTATGTTTTATATTAGCCCATTAGTACCTGGTTTCCTCTGGATTATAAATAATCCTCAGAGAAATAGACTTTCACAAAACCAGTCACGGGGTTAATCCCTCAGGAATGAATCAGTCTGGCAGAGTAGCAGAACAGTACAAGCCACGTGCAATGGCAGTAGTGTGCCAAAGCCGTACCTGGTGGCCTAAGCACGCAAGCAGTTTCTCTCTTCATCCTCCTTCATCTACTTTCTCTCCCACCAGTAAAGGAAAGGTTATTTTAGTCTGACAAAGCTAGAAGAGACATCAGAAGGCAGAAGGTCTCTAGTGCAACTCCCTGCTCAAAGTAGGGTCACCTCTGAGCTCAGATCAGGTTGCTCAGGCTTTATTCAATCAGATCTTGAAAACACCCAAAGATAGAGAGCACAAATGCCCTGGGCAGCCTCATGGTGAAAAAAAACTTTTTTCTTACATCCAGTGTGCACCTCTCCTCTTTCAGTTTATGCTCATTATCTCTCAGTCTCTCAGAGAGTCTCACCCCATCATCTCATTAATCTCCATGTAGGTAACAATAAGCTGATTTTAGGTCTCCCCAAAGCCACCTTTTCATGCAGCACTGAACAAGCCTTGGTCCTTCAAACTCCTTGCAGGGGAAGTGCTAGCCTTGACCACCATGGGGGCCCCGTGCTGATCTCATTCCAGTTTGCATCTTGCTCTGAGTGTCACTGCACACAGTGAGACAAGGTCTAATGAGTGCTGTGTAAGGGAGGATGATCCCTTCCCTCAATCTACTGTTTGAGCCTTGTTTGTGCAGCCCAGGAGGCTGCTGGCCAGCCTTGCTGACAGGGCACAGGGCTGTCAGCTCCATTTCCTGTCCCTGCACTTGCTGGCCCGGGCAAACTGAAGATGGGTACAGAAAGCAACTCAAAGGCTTGCTTAAGGCTGTCAAATGAAGAGGCAAGGGTAGTCTCAAATAAGCAGAGTCCAATGAGTAGCTCAAAGAGAAAGCAATCATCTTGTTAGCTCTTAATCTGACAAGAGAAGCACAGAACCCATCCTGAGAGCTGAATATTATTAAGAGTTATTCTAAGGTACCTTCCCCTAATCAGGAAATGCTCTGACAACAACTCCAAGAGGAGATTAAGGTCCTTTCCCTGACTGCAAAATACATAAGCCCTTCTTCAGTAGATTCAGTAAGGGATACACCTATTTTCCAAATAGACAGGGGCTGGCCCTGCTCATGCTCTATGCAGGCTCTCCAGCCAGAAGCTGTGGTTGGGCTTTTCCTAGTGACAAATCCTCTTAAACAGTCCTTTGGAGAAATGGGATATGTTGGTTCAGACCTATTGTTACACCCTTCACACACACACAGAACAGCTTGTGTCTGCTCAGACAGCAGCAGGTAGGCAGCAGATTCCTCCTGCTTTAATTGAGCCATCAACCCTGCCCCTTCCCTTACTCCATTGCTCCCTGCCAGCACATCCATTGCCCTGGGGAACTCATCCAACCCAGCTGCCTCTGAAATACAATTTACAGGAGCCTCAGCTGCCTGGCCAAGTTTATTTTGTTGCTGCAGCAAGCATTTTCTTTAGCTCCATTTGGCCTTGCAACCTCCCGTATCGCCTCTAAAAGACAGGTTTCTTGGTGGGAGAAGTGGGAGGCGGAAAGCTGGTATGGAAGAGGAAATCTGCAAGGGGAAATCCATTTAGATCCATACAAACTGTACAGCCAAAGAGATCCTCAGGGCATTTTTAAATAAACAAGCACTTGAGTATTCAACACTGAACCTGGAAGAAACCAGAACAAAGAAAAAGAAAAAAGAAAAAAGAAAAAGAAAAAGGAAAAAGGAAAAGGAAAAAGAAAAAGAAAAAAGAAAAAGAAAAAAGGAAAAGGAAAAAGGAAAAAGGAAAAAGGAAAAGGAAAAGGAAAAGGAAAAGGAAAAAGGAAAAGGAAAAAGGAAAAGGAAAAAGGAAAAGGAAAAAGGAAAAAGAAAAAGAAATAGAAAAAGGAAAAAATGGGAAGGGAAGGGAAGGGAAGGGAAGGGAAGGGAAGGGAAGGGAAGGGAAGGGAAGGGAAGGGAAGGGTAAGGAAAGGAAAGAAAAAGGAAAAAAAAAAGAAAAAGAAAAAAGAAAAAAGAAAAAAAGAGAAGAAAAACAAAAAAGAAAAAAGAAAAAAGAGAAGAAAAACAAAAAAGAAAAAAGAAAAAAGAGAAAAGAAAAGGAAAAGAAAGGAAAAGAGAAAAGAAAAGGAAAATAAAGGAAAAGAAAAAAAGAGAAGAAAAGAGAAGAAAAGAAAAAAGAAAAGAGAAAGAAAAGAAGAAAACCAAGGGCAACAGAAGCTATAGTGTATTTCATAGAATATAGAATCATAGAATAGTTAGGGTTGGAAAAGACCTTAAGCTCATCTAGTTCCAACCCCCCTGCCTGGGGCAGGGACACCTCCCACTAAACCATGCCACCCAAGGCTATGTCCAACCTGGCCTTGAACACCACCAGCCCCTTTGAGCTTTGTTTTCTCCAAAAGACAACGGCACACACTTTATCACTGCCCTACCCCAAGAAAATTAGTTTCATTTTTTTTCTACTATACTGCTGTGCCAGTTGATGAAGCTAGTAACAGATTTCAGTAGCAAAATTCTGCAAATGTAGTGAGTTTTAGTCACTAAAGGTTGAAAGTACACTGTAAAACTCCCTAGAGCTGCAGTAATCAGTTAATGCCTTTTACTTAATGATAGCAACAAACTAGCCTGTGCTAAAAGCTGACTTTCATAAAAATGAGGCAATTTGTTGACTTGGCAAATAAGAAAGATGAATAAAAAACACCCAAATGAGGTAATAAACAATTAATTTCAAAGAACCAATCATCAGTTTAGTAGCTTACACAGTAAAAAGAGATGGTGAAGTAAATATAGTGTAGCTGCATCTACTCTACAAGATGTGATTTAATTGGTAAAATGAATCAACCAGAGAAGCAACTGTAGAAAATCCAGTATTTTTCAAGTTTAGGGAGAAGGTCTCCTTTCTGGTTTGTAATGTGAAACATTGTTTTTCTGTTCCCATTCTACTGAAAATACTTCACTGATGTCCACTGGAAGTCTGTCAAGTCTCATATATATAACCAATTCACCTCGCAGAGCACTAACAAGCTTGTTCTCCCAGATGTGCACTCAGTAAATGGTCACTATTCCTGTTCACAGCATAAAAATCCCTTTCTACACATCACAGGCCCATATAAAATTTAAATTTAGGCCTCTCAAAGCTCTGCATTTTCCTGTCCTTTATCTCACCTTCTTGCCCAATAAAATTAACATACCCTGAACAGAAATATTATATTGAATGCAAGTATTAAGTGGAATGCAAATATACATGGGAAAGCATGAGAGGAAACAGCAGAATAGGGTTAAAAGTATGGCCTGAACTGACAACCAAGTTCAATGGCCTGTGCCCCATGTAACAGCTGAAGTAAGCAAAGCTCGGTGGCAAAAGTATTGTGCCATAGTAACTGCTGAATCCTGAAGGATATAAAAGGCCTGGTCAGAATCCTGCTTGTCATCACCAATCAAAAAAACCCAAATGTTGTGATAAGGATTCAGCAGCCAGCATTCCGTATCCTGTGCGTCACACCAAGTTAACTTAACCAAACATTTTTACATACTTATGTTAGTGCTGTTGAACATGTGGGGGTGAGAGTAGGAATGAGTGAAATCTGTGACAGCATGAATGTAAATTAAAACAGTGTTGTTTAAAATAAGTCTACTTTCCTCCTCCACAAGATCTCACAGTGAGTCTTAATAATTTCCTACAAACAGTGAAGGAGGGGACTATGCAGCTACATGGCCATAAGTATATAGGTTGGCGTGTAGTTTACCAGCATGGATTACGGAGGGTCAAGAGCAGCCATGATCGAAAGAAGAAAAGAAAAACGAAGGGAAAGGGAAAGGGAAAGGAGGAAAGATGAGCATTTAATTGTCTAGAGTCTTCTGGTTTTCTTTTTTAGGAAGACAAAATCAAGGAGTCTCCTCACTTACTTGATATATTTCAGAGAATCTCCCTGATTAACACTTGTCCCTGGAAGACAGTTTGTCATTCCTAAGCCCTCAGATAAAAGATCTGACCTCTGTAGCTCCCATGGAGACATAGCCCGTTCCCTTTTAAATTTCCTCAAGCTGTGTGTCCCAGGAATCTGAGTTCATCCAACTCTTGTAGTAGCTGGCCTTTAGGGATCAGTATACTTTGATTTGGGAACATAGAATCATAGAATACTTAGGGTTGGAAAAGACCTTAAGATCATCTAGTTCCAACTCCCACTAAACCATGCCACCCAACCACTCATTGCTCAGGCACTTCTTGCACTGTTTGACCATCCTTCTGGGGCAGAAAAATATCAAAATAAAATTCTTTCTATTTAAGCATAATTTCCCACGTTATCACATCCATTGCCTCTTGTCCTATCACTGTGCATCTCCAGAGAGAGCCTGGCTCTGTCTTTTCTATAGCTATGCAGTAACTACCCTTTCTCATAGAGTGCTTCAGTCAGATTCAATCTCTCTCTTCCCAAGCTAATTCAGCTTTAGCAAACCCAGAACAAAGTTTTACTATTCCTCCCGCTAAGTTATGAACTATCCCCCTCTTCAGTAGGCTGGTTGCTATTGTATTAATATCCTGCTTAGCCAACCTCGAGTAGGATTTTCCCCATATTTTAGCAGGGATTGCTTTTATCCAGTGAACCTTCTATTTTGAATCAGTCTGTAGTGCAGCAGATACTAAAATATAAATGTGATTCTGATGTGCAACTTTCTATTGTTTCTTCACTGAAATTGGACACGTGGTAAGCAACTGAGGAAACCATGAGTTTGAGATTGCCACCCACCTCCCCCTCCAGTCTTTGAGGAATAACAGTTTTCTATACAGTAGAAATTCTCATCCTGAACCTTTATCTGGCCTTTTTAAGACACTGCTGATTTTTTTCAAAGTCCTGATGGTTTTTTGATTACTGATTAAAGAGGTATTGGGCATGGTGACAGCAGCATCTGACTGTCAAGGATATCCTGACAAAGAGCCTTAACAGAGAAGATGGCTCACCAGGGATATGAAGGGAGTTTTCATGTCTACTTAATCCTTGCCTCTTTATTTAAACTCGAAAGACCATAATTAGTTCAACACTGAATTGTATTCTTGTGATTTGGACAGATATCCATTACAAATTTAGGACTTTCATTTCACATAGGCCAAACAAAAGCTCTCTGGTGGTAACTCTATTCAGACAGTGCCAACCTAGCCTGGGACATAAATCAATGCCCTAGCAGTGAAAATCTTGAAATCCTGTTACTATTTCACTAAACAATCCATTCTCTCATCCTGAGGATCCTTGGGAGTTGTAAATAGTAAGGCACTAACATAACCTAGATTGAAGAACACTTTTGCACACTTTGGTATCGTGCACTGATCAGCTTATTAAGATTGTTTGCACGTTTCAATACAGGAAGAAATATTTGACCATCCAACTGCAAAAAGAGTTCACAAAAATTAATGGCAGCTATAAAAATCTCATCACTTTATTTAGACTGAGTCTATTCTTACCATGAGCTTTGGAATGTGACAGCTATATGTGCTGTACATGGGATGAAAAACGCACTGTAGGATAACTACAGCTGCATGAAACTTCCCAGGAAAACTGTTCTTTTGCAGAGCATTCAGTAAGCAGAAAACCACCCAATTAGTGAATTCATGCTGAATAAATCAAAATGTTTTAAACATCTGCTTTAATGCACAGCTTTTAAAAAACTATTTCGCTTCAAAATGCATCTCCAAAAACATTTTTGTTAGTTTCAACATTAAAAAAACATACTATTTCCTTTTGATTCAAAACACAATAGTTTTTAATTTTTAGTTCAAAACCACAATATTTGGTTTGTGATTCTTCCAAGACATTTTATATTCACAGTAGCCCTGGTCAACCGAGAACACTCTTCTTGCTAAACATTCCTCATTTCTCTGCATAGTCCAAATTATCCATCACTCTCTTACTTCTCTGTTAAAGACCTTCTGCTTTGATAAGCTTAAAGAACCACAGTCATCCAATCAAATGAAATAAAGGTAAGGAACATGCACTAATTTGTGTGTCTTGTAAATTGCTGGTTTTATTTATATTCTGTGTACAATATTTTAAATATTATTATTAGTTATTAAAAAAAGAAAAAAAAACCTGAAGATTAAATTGAAATATTACAAAATAATTCCAGAACTATAATGTCAAATCAAACTGACTGTGTGTTGGAAATTAGCCTTTTCTGGTATATAATAAGCCATTTTTATTTATTGATATAATTAATGATTACAGTTTGCATTTAAAAGAATTTGCATTTTCAGACTTCAGCTGTAGAAACAGTCACTTGTATGCTGCTGGCAGGGGTGGTTGTTTAAGGGCTCGGATTTAGCTAACAGCCTTTCCAGCTTCCTGCTTGTTCCTCTCTGGTTCTTTAGGTCCCATGAAAAGCAAAAGGCTCTGCAGGGTCATGGAAAGAGCAGCCAGGGCACCTTGTGCACTGCCTCACATCAGGGTAGCTTTTCTCCCTCTCTCACCAGGACCCCCCAGCAAGCACAGCTGTTCTGCACATGCAATGGTGAGACTGTGATTGCAGAAGCTGTGCTTTTCAATTTTTTTCCTCCAGAACTGTTAATAATGCTTGGAGATATATGAGCCTTCCCAGATCAGTCAATCAAAATTTACATATAAATAAGTGCCTTTTAGATATAAATAATTGACTTGAATATTTAGGAGATACTTATTAGGATTATTTCCCAGAAGACACTAAGATAGATAGGATAGGATAAGTATTAGGATAAATTACTAAAAGGATAATTCTTCTTCAAAGGGAGGGAAAATGAGGAAGCCCTAGAGAAAATAAATGAATTTCAGTTGCAGCAAAATGTAGTGGATGTGAGACCCCTGTTACCACCTTACCCATAAGCGAGGAATACAGAAATACATTCTTAACAAATAAACACTGGCATTTCTTTAAACAAATTCAAGTGTGATGCAAACAGCCTTAAAGACACAATGCAGGCACAATAAAAGAAAATAAGAAAACTGCCCGATTTTTCAGATATAAAACTCAGATTTTCACTCTCATCTGAAAAACTCTTACTTCACTTAGAATTATACCACAAACCTGGCAATTTCCACTGTTTGGGCTTTTTTTATTATTGAAATACCAACAAATGTTTTCAAAATGCAAAACAGAAGTTGAAGTCAAACCCAAAAGTTGGGGATTTTTTTTTCCAAACTATACTATTTTGACAGCCATGCATTTAAGCCCCCTATTAAGCAGTGCAGAAGCCATGGATTTGCAAAAATCTACAAGAAAATAATATGATTAGGTAATTATGCTTCTGAAATAACCCCAACACTGATGTTACCTTTTCTACCTCATACATACTTATTTTATTAACTGTTTCCGGAATAATGCTATGTCAAACAATTTAAGTACATTAGGCATATTCTAATAATGATGCTTGTCAGACTCCTGATCATTTGTTACCATAGCTTGGTATATTGCTGTCAGTTGACTTGTCCCAGCTTTAACTTTATGTTGTCACTGTGTCAAACAATAATATTCAAGGACTGAAAGAAGAAGAGACTTTAGAAGGATGTCTTTTAAATGAATTTGCTGCACTACGTTCCTCTTTTATCAGAACATTTGCATGTTCCATTAGCATAAATCATAACACACGCAGATGATCACCGCTCTATCACATTCTTATGCATGGCATGATGAAGCTGACTAACAGAAGTTGCCTTTTATGTACTAAATGTGGAAATGCTTGGTCAGCATTAACATTTCTTTTGCATGGAGGAAAAGAGGGAAAGCAGCAAAAGGGCAATGAAACTGAGCACTCATTATTTTAGGATCACATTTGAGGCCAACCTCCTCTGGCACTGTGTAGCTGAACTCTGCTTAATGAATGGATTTAAAAGTACTTTTTTGTTAGATAGATATGAAAAACTTTTAGGCCACAGCAAAATATCTTCATGAAAGTTGTGAATGCTCCATCGCTGGCAGTGTTCAAGGCCGGGTTGGACAGAGCCTTGTGTGGCATGGTTTAGTGGGAGTTGTCCCTGCCCATAGCAGGGGGGTTGGAACTAGATGATCTTAAGGTCCTTTCCAAC